>JAJKLJ010000015.1:600000-806882 GCA_022432395.1 Pestalotiopsis sp. NC0098 | reverse complement strand
CGGCTGTTGTGTATGCCGAATTCTGTTGGGAGTTCGTGGATCAGTCCCAATCGAGACAGGCGCTCTACCTCGACTTTCTCAAACAGATCCTTCGGTCAAGTAACCGGCGCACATTGGTCGCTACCTGCGATGAGTTCACTTCTCTTTTCACGGACATGCTCAAGACGGAAATCGCGCCGCGGAGTTTGCCATTCCTATCAAGAGTCAACAATCTGTTCTCGCAAGTGTCAGCAACTGGAATGCCAGATATCACGGAGGCGAAGTTACGTCAAGATGCAGTGGCCCGACAAGTTCTCCCCCTTGAGCTTTATACCCCCATAGAAACCACGGCGAAGTCAAGCAGAGGGAAGAGGAAACAAAAGAACGATTTCAACGAAGGCCGGCGCAAAAGGCAACATAGAAGATAGACATGACCAACAGAAGTTCTCTGCATACATTAGACCTTAAGGTGTATATTTGTGACTCTTTGCATGTTTATCATGGTGCTTCATTCAGCAGCCTTCGTGGTTCTACCCATGTTCCGGGCTTCGTTGCCGTGACGGCAACATAACGCCATCTTCCATGTCCCAAATACGCATTGACTCCTGCTACCGTATTGATGAAATACTTCTGCAGACGCAACAGCTTGATGATGTAGTACGGAACGATGCCGAGAAGGTAGAAGGCCCTGGTCATGGGGAAATATTGTCCGTAGTCTTGCACAACCACATCCTCAAACCCTGCATCCTCTAGCATTCGCTGGAAGACGCCAACGTCGGAAATGTCGTTGGTCGGCATGGCTGCATAGTGGTTGATCTGCTTCATTGACTTTGCCATGTCCTCCGGCTCATCCGCGACCAGATTGTGGTCGTACTCGAAAAGCGCAACTCGGCCGCCTGGGCGAAGGATTCGGTAGAAGCCGGCAAGGACGGCCTGGGGGTCGGTCGCATGTACAAATGTCTCCATGGTATAAGCGCCATCAAGAGACTCGTCCTCTAGCGATTCCAGGTGGTGATAATCCATCTTCCGAACTGCGACCTGTCCATCGGGCAACTTTGAACGTGCAATGTTGCTGCGCGCCTTGGCGATGTGATGATCAATGACATCGATACCTGAAATGCGAAGTTTTGTTTCTTGGCCATGTGAAGAGCGACATGGCCGACTCCGCAGCCGGCATCGAGGACATGCGCGCCGGCTGGGAGGTCGAGCACCTCGGCCAGCTTGTCTTCCATCTTTCGCAACGCCTTGGTGATAGGGAAAGGCCAGCGAGTATCGCGATCCCAGTACCCGAAATGTCGGGTGCCTCCTAGGACAAATCTGTATCCTAGGCGGGACTCTAATGAGTAGTAGTAGGACTGTAGAAGGGATTGTCGTTGATGAGCGGCGTTTGCTCGCCATTGCCTGGTTGTGCCATGTCGGGTAGGTGCTGGGGATTGCGTGTTGCGGAACTCCCGGAATTGGCGGACTGAGAAGATGAAGATGATTTGAAATCGTGAATTTTCAGTAAGAAGAGATTCTTGAAATGATGGGTGGCAAGTACGTGGTCGATTTCGTGTACGATGGAGTTAAGCGCCGGGAATGTGATGTTCAATGTCCCTGGTACCAACAACAACGGTCAAGTGGAGTAAAATATACCTTGCCTCTTGCACATCCATGAATGAATCAGCGGCAGGAAGTAACGACTGATCTCAAATGGATGACATGAATCACACGTCAGTTCTGATTAAGAGGCACTTAATCAGTGCGTCAGGAACATGTCGAAACTACAAAGCATTTTGTTTCAATAGGTGTAGTTAGTACCAGACTCCAGTATGAACAGCCGCACTGCTTCGAGATACACACGCTAGAAATGCATACTCACCTTACCCAGGCCAGCAGCCGGGGTATTGAAGGGCATTTGCTTAGTGGGTGAGTGGGGGGTGAAGCAGCTTCCAGTCATTAAATTTACATGTGCTGGAATTGCCCTACATTCATGTACTCGCCATGAGCGTTGAGGAAATGGTTCATTGACCAATGAATAGTTGCCCTTACATCTATAATGTTGTCATTTGATCACAGGCTTCGAATCGGAGATGGCAAACTTCAGTCGGCGCCCTTGGCGCCCTGGCTGTGTGATCGGGGGCGTGACCCGGGCCCCGCAAATTACAGCAGGTCCCGGCGCAACTTCGGCTCGGTTAGTGGAACCGACACGCCGGATGGGGGAATTGAGCTGCTTCTTGCGCGGAAACCTCCCCAGTCTGGAGTATTTATAGTCAATTCCTTATCAACCCCCACATTTCAGTCATGTTCAAGAATGTTTGGTAGTTGTTGGTGCGGAGTCGTGACATTTGATATAAGAGATGGCATCGGCCAGCGGCTCGCTACCGGACCTCCCTCCAGGACAATTATACGAATCAACGAAATAAACCAGACACTTTTCAATACCTGTGAGCCAAAACCGGGCTATTGCCAAATACGGTCCGGCTTTACTGACCCTCGCTGTAGCGCTACCGAATCATTTTACTTTACTACCACATATCCCACCATGCGCTACTCACGTCTGATCAGCATGGTCAACTGCCATGCCGGCGGAGAGATGGGCGACGTCATTGTCGGCGGCGTTCTCGACGTGCCGGCGAGCTTTGGAGTCAAGACATTCTACGACAAGCTCACCTACTTCGCAACGCAAGCTGACGACCTCCGCTTGATGCTGCTGAACGAGCCCCGTGGAGACCTCAGAGAAACGTCAATTTGGTCCTGCCGCCATGCGATCCCCGCGCGGACGCCGGTTTCCTCATCATGGAGAGTACCGAATACGCTCCCATGTCGGGATCCAACACCATCTGCACCGCGACGGTCCTGCTGGAGACGGGTATGATCAAGATGCAAGAGCCCATCACGACGTTCAACCTCGATACGGCTGCAGGACTGGTCGGTATCAATGCCTACTGCCGCGATGGAAAGTGTGAGGCAGTTGCATTCGACAACGTGCCGTCGTTTGCCTTCGTACTCGATCTGGTAGTCGATGTCCCAGGGCTGGGTAAGATCACATGCGACGTCGCCTGGGGCGGCATGATCTATGCCCTTGTGGATGTGAGTCAAGTAGGACTCAAGATTGAGCCCGACAATGCAGAGATCCTGGTCGAGTACGGCGAGAGGATCAAGAAAGCCGTCCAGGCCACTTATACTCCGGTCCACCCCGAAAACGCCGGCATTCAGGGCGTCACCAACTTTGTGTGGACCGAGCCTCTATACACCCACCAAGACGGAGGAAAGAGAGCACTCAACACGGTAGTGGTATCCCCTGGGCGCCTGGATCGGAGTCCTTGCGGGACTGGAACCTGCGCGCGCATGGCTGTCCTGCACGAGCGGGGCTTGCTTGCCGAGACGGATATGTTTCTGCACGCCAGTATCACCGGAAGTGAGTGGGAATGCAAGATCAGAGGGACTACAAAGGTCGGGGAGTATACTGCCGTGCTGCCTACAGTCAAGGGGAGTGCTTGGATCACCGGAACTGCTCAGGTTATGCTGGACCCATCGGACCCTTGGCCGACTGGTTTCAGGATAGGCGACCAATGGCACAACTCGGAGGCAAAGTTGTCGCGTAAATGATCAAGATATCGGAAATGACAGTATGAAGATAGTTGATGTGTATTCGCAACAATTAGTGAGGACTATCAGCCGTACTC
The DNA here is from genome assembly GCA_022432395.1 of Pestalotiopsis sp. NC0098. Taxonomy (NCBI): domain Eukaryota; kingdom Fungi; phylum Ascomycota; class Sordariomycetes; order Amphisphaeriales; family Sporocadaceae; genus Pestalotiopsis; species Pestalotiopsis sp. NC0098. Next base: position 803,235 of record JAJKLJ010000015.1, on the reverse strand, counting down.
AACCATCTTAGTGCGATCAGTGTATGCAAATCAATTGGTCTGGTTATCTGCACGCTTGTCAACTACCCCAATCCCTTGGCAGCTTCTATCTCCGACCGGTGAGTGACTCACTTAGATGCGGCTATGCGATTCACGATGGTTAGCAGAATCACAGAACTTTAAATCCCCAGTATTTCTGGAAACATCGAAGATTTGTTGATTTGCGACATTTCGATAGTGCACTATTCCTTTCAGTGAAGCATCTGTTCCCACTTACCTTGCCCCAACTTTACAATTTTCCCAGTTTGACTCTCGGCAATTGGAAACAATGGCTACCCCAGATCCGCCCTTTCAATCCGTCAAATACCTCCCAACTACTGAAGCCTACGATCGGTGGGCGGCAGTCTACGACACGGATGGTAACTTCTTGCAGGCCCTCGACGACCTGGAGTTGCGCACCCTGTTTCCGACGTTCGAGGCCGCACTTCAAGCCGCTCCTAGGCCGTTGAAGCTGGTCGATCTGGGGTGCGGGACAGGCCGCAATACTGTGCACCTCCTCGGGGTCAAGGGCGCCACTGTCGTGGCCCTTGATGCAAGTCCTGGTATGCTAGCTGTCGCAAAGACGAGGCTGGACGGAATGGTCGAGACGACGAACAACACGACGCTGGCAATGGAAGTGTTCGATCTCTTGACTTCTGAAGAGCCTCCGGAGGTGGCAAAGCAAGCAGACGGCGTAATCAGTACACTTGTACTTGAACATATTCCCCTGAGCACATTCTTCAGCCACGTCGGTCAAATGCTCAAGCCTGACGGCGTCTTGCTCCTGACGAATATGCACAGCGATATGGGCAAAATCAGTCAGGCAGGGTTTATCGACACCAAGACTGGCGAAAAGGTCCGTCCCACGAGCTATGCGCACACTGTCGAAGATGTGGTGGAGGAGGCCAGAAGACATGGTCTTGTCGCGATTGGCAATCATGAGCCTAACAGCTCTGGACTGTTGGAGAGGGCTGTGACAGAGGCATTAGTCGAACAATTGGGCCCCAGGAGCAGGAAATGGATTGGGATCAGTTCCTGGTTTGGGGGACTCTTCTGTAAGACTACCGATACATCGGTATAAGCGAGAGCATAACAATTGAACATCGCCGGTCAACAATCTAAATACGCGCTGGGAACGTTACATGTCGTGCCTTGTCAACATGAATTACTCGCGAGGTTGCACCACCACCAGCAAATATTGTGTACGTGGTATGCCTTGGAATGGAATCAAGTAGCAACATTCATGCATTTTATCCCCACTCACCTCATTAGATGCTCGATAAAACTTTTTTTTCGCTTAGAGTTGAGTGCAGAGATATCACAGAGTGATGCTCCATACTCGAGGTACTATAGGTCGACCGTGCATATTAGTGCATATCTCTACAGTTTTGTCCCACATTTCCAATGCACGAGAAATGCCTACTCACCTACATCGTACGATGTACCTAGGTACGCATTGGACGCCGTAGACGACTGGTATTCTGGTTGGAATAAATACGACCTAGCCGCAGACCGTTTTGCGGACACCAGCTTGGTAGTTCCGGCGGAATGTAGCTGAACAACTCCGGCAACACATGCGTACAAATTTTTGTCCCTCCATTTGTCATTTTGGACCCTTTTAGGCTGCTTCGCATCTTCGATAACAAATTTTGTATCTGACTATCACTTTTCAAATATGGCCTCTAACGACAGCATTTCTGGGAGCGGCGGTAACAATGCTACAGAATATCTGCTTTCAGAACTCCTGGCAGTCGTGAAGGACAAAATCAGGGGTGATGACGCGCAGACCGATTGGGATCCCATAACCTTTGCCTTCACGGTCCCCGTAGGTGTTTTCGGTATCCTGGCAACCATTTTCGCACTCATCACCATCATCCAAGGCATTTTGGCCGCCAGCCCCGGCCGCAGAAAGTCCAGCCGCCATGTCATTGGAAAGTGGGCCAAGACAAGGAAAACTGTTTTCAATTGGGATGAACTCAGGACGATGACTTTTGTCAAAACTCCCATTCTTCGCGCCGAGACTCTTTACCAGGCGCTACTACAAACACAGAAAGCAATGCTGCAGATGGAAACAATGGAAAAGGAACATACGCTCCACGGTAGGCTTCGAAACATGGTTCCAATTGTGAACAGGCGGGACGAGGGTTGGTTCCCGTGGTCAAAATTTCAGATCAGCTACAAAAAATCCTCGAAAGAATCCAAAGAACAAACGGCAACAAGAGCAAACTGGGTCAAATTGCTGGACTATTTCGACTTAGACCTTATCCAATTTAAAAACAAGGATCTACAAGTTACAGCTACTGATCACATACCGGATGAGCTACGCGCAGTATATGCCTACACCGATGTTCGCACCATGATTGCTCTCGGTGCCGTTGCCGAAGCCATGTCGCTGGAGCCGGAGATGGGGTCGAGCTACCCTATCCTGATTGGAGCCGAAATACAGATTGACTTTCGGCCACATCCAGTGCTGGGTGTCGTGGCAGCTTTCTCTAAATATGGCACACGACAGACTCAGCAGCATGAGTCGCAAGTGAAGACTACCTTACTTGATGCTCGCATGAAACCGTGGGGGAATATACAGGATAACGCTCCCACGTTCATATCAAGACACAGAGTCAACAACTCATCGAACACAAAAAATAAGGACCAGACAATCCGCCGACAAGTCATGTTTGCGCTCAAGCACAGTAACGCTGAAGTGGAATATGTACCGCCTGCATCGAACAACCAATCGCTAGGCTTGGGCGCCATAAAATTCATCAATGTGATTGATGACGAAGGGATAAACGGAAGAAGCCATATGCAACATACACCTAAGCAAATCATACATGGCACTGAGCAACATCAACAATTGTGCGACGGCAACAGGAATACTATGTGTGGCTGTCAAAGTAATTGGGACCGCTCAGGCAACCATAACTTGTTGTGGATGTTTGTCGCCAAGGTCCCGAGCGAAGCTCCTGTCGTCTTTCCGTCAAGCTGTGTGGCAATACGTAAATCTCTCACCACGCTTTGCCTACAGAGTCGGTTCTGGTCGGGAGAAAGAGCCCAGCAGTCCATCAAGAGGCTTTACTCAGTACCAGACGCACCAATCGACTGGCCTTAATCCTTACGTCAATTCCACAGTTCAGTCAGTGGTGGGATACAGAATACCTACCAAGACACTATTTTACAAGTTTGTCTTCAATTTCTGCACAGCCAAAACGAGTCCTTGAGCAGAGATCAGCGAATCAACTACAATACGATGAAAGACCTAATCAAGAATATTGACTCGTGGCTGGCCACTGTACCACGATCAGTGCTCGGTTGTCGCAAAGCAAATTTATTTCTCACGACACTCATTCTACGGGAGGTTAGTTGTGGAATTGCGGATGGCAGTTTCAAGGCATCCACCGCGAACCCGGACGTATCTGGGCCTATGCAAGGAGTAGTTTCCGCCAACGGAACTATGATGCAAGGGCACTTGAATGATCTCAAGCAGCTGGACTTGTATCTTTCTAAAGGCATCCGCACATGTTTGGACGAGATGCCTGGCAACTTTTTCATCATGACCTTTGACGTCCCAAGTCTGGTGGAGCTGGAAGCCGGTGCTTGCCCCGACGCCATTGTGATCTTCCAGAGGCTTCAAGACGTCCTAGGACAATGCGCGGACGTCGCAAAAGATGCTGAAAAACAACCTCAATTCAGTGCCGGAAGGCATCAAAGAAGCGCTTTTGAAGTTATAGATGACATGATCATTTGGAGAACGATCCTGATAGGCATCCTGTTCTGTTCTGCACCTGATAACAGCAAGATGTACCAGTCGGCTGTGTGGAATCATGTCATCCCACTACTTTGAGCGCTGGAGTCATACCCGGATGCCTAGGTACAAGGTCGCTATAATAACATCTTGAGACAGAAATAAAGCACGTGAGATTTTTGAGATTCAACCTTACAGTATATCCGGAGTGTGACTGATCTCATTTGCTGTAGCCCGGAGTGTGACTGTTCTCATTCGCTGAAGCCCGTTGAACGATGTGAGCTGATGAGGTACAATTTATTGTGCAATTTGGGCACAATACTCACAAGATGATCCCTTTGTGCATTATTCAGCAGTCCAGGCGTGCCAAGTCACGAGGCAGTGTCAATCAGGGATTGAGGCGGAAATTCCGGGGCTTTTCCAAGAATCTTGCCGCTTGGAAAGTGGATACACTCTACCACACATTTCCAACACCAGCAGTTTCATTGGAAACATGTCACGAAGTTGAAGGGATGGAAAAGGGCTGCATGGTAATCTGATCTCTAAGCAGCGCGGGAACGAGATTGCCATGATGGATGTGCCGGAGGAAATTCCGAAGACAGAGCGCGCGCCGGCAGCGAAGCATGGCAATCTGATCCCAGGAGACGGGCACCAGCACACCATGAATTTCCTCGCTTCACGGCTGACGGTCGCTTCCCTTCCCCGCATGCTGCTGCGTGAGGAGTTCGTGTGAACATGGAGGTGTGGGTTGTAATACGTGGGGTAGCAACAAACTTGGCTCCGGGGTTGCATCCTCATCCCAACGTTGACCCCTGTTTGCGCCGTATTCGGTCAGCCAGATCAATGATCAAGGCCTGAATCGATTGCGGTCGAGGTCCCACCAAAAACATCGCAGGATTCCCACATTGAGGCTCAAGACCCAATGACACGATATGGATTTTGCTCGGAAAGGCCCCCGGAACCACCGGGACTAAGCTAACAGGAATTCACACGCTTGTGACCATAACGCGTATCACCGACACTAGGAAAAAACGGTTCACCCCTGGTTGATCTGGAACTTCTTGCAAAGATGACCGGTCGCGGGGAGCGGCTCTTGTCTAGTCGAGCGGAAATTCCGCCCCGGCAAGTAGGCAGCTAAGACACCAAGCTAGATACTTGGCGAGGCGTCAGCAGCCAGGCCGCCAAAGGAGGCACTAACTAGATCTAAATAACTACTACAATTGGGGCAACCCCGGATGACTGCCCGATGCGTCGATTCTGATCTCTTGTGTATTCCAACAAACATCATCATCCATCGACTTTGCCCTGCGACACAGACCATTTTCAGCACAGACAAGCAAAGCCATGATTGACCCTATAGTATCCGACGTTTCTCTGCAAGAGGGGCCTCACGACCCTGAGAAGGCCGCCCTTTTCAGCACCGTCGTGCCGGTTGCCTCCATCAGCCAGACCCCAGAGGAGCTGTTGACAGAGCTGACACTGGAAGAGAAGGTGTCTCTTCTGTCCGGAAAGGACTTCAGAACTACGCCTGGCATTCCCCGCCTGGGAATAAATCAACTTTGCGTAAGTTGATGACAAGATTGGAATTACAGACCACAAAATACTGACCAATCGGCTAGACAAGCGATGGCATCAATGGAGTGCGGCCAGCTGCCCACGACAGTGACATGACCACTGCATGCTTCCCAAACACCACATGTCTGGCATCAACGTGGGATGCCGAGCTGCTCGGAGTCATGGGCGAGCGGCTTGTGCCAGAGGCGTTCGCGAAGAGCTCCCAGTTTCTCCTGGGACCTACCATTAACATGCACCGCGATCCTCGTGCCGGAAGAAATTTCGAGTGCTTCAGCGAGGACCCGCTGCTCTCTGGTCAGCTTGCTGGCGCCATCGTCAACACTGTGCAGAAGGCCGGTGTGGGATCAGTACCAAAGCACTTGGTCTGCAACGACTCCGAGTACCTGAGACATTTTTACAATGTGGAGATGTCTGTAAACGACAGAGCTATGCGAGAGATCTATCTTGCATCGTGGCAGCACCTGCTCCGTACCAGTGACCCTGTCGGCCTCATGATGGCGTAAGTGTATTCCCTAGACTGCAGTAAAAGGGACATGGCTGACATTCTACTAGATACAACAAGGTTGATGGCGATTTCTGCTCCGAGAACAAGCCCCTCATGGATCTTGTTCGCAACGAGTGGGGATACAAGGGCATTTTCATGTCGGATTGGTTCGGCACTCACAACACCGTCGAGCCCATCCAGGCCGGTCTTGACCTTGAGATGCCCTTCCCGGTCTGGCGAAGCGGCAGACTGATCGAGGCCGTCAAGTCGGGCCGAGTCAGCCAGGAGGAGCTCGACGCACGTGTGCTCAAGATGCTCGAAGTCCGCGACAGGACAAGGCCGAGCCACCGCAACGAGCCCGAGTACTCCGAGCCCAACGAAGAGACCATCAAGGTCATCCGCGATCTCGCGGCTGGAGGCATTGTGCTCTTGAAGAACGAGAACGAGGCCCTTCCCCTGAAAGCATCGAAGGTTGCCGTCATCGGCGAGTTTGCAAAGAAGCCCGTCGTGACTGGCGGCGGTAGCGCTTCGTGCAACCCTCAGTACCTTATTTCTCCTCGTGACGCCTTGGAGAAGACACTCCAAGGAAAGGCAGAGGTACACTACGCGGCAGGAGTCAGGACGCGACGCATCATCCCCATGGCCGCTCGGGATATCGTACAAGCAGCAAACGGAAAGGCTGGAGTCGATGTGAAATACTTTAATGACGGAACGGAAGAGCCAGTCTTTGTCGAGCAATTGGACAAGGCTGCAGTATGGATGCTGGGTGATGGCTACAGACCCGGCCTGAAGATCGTGGGATCTCACCTGGAGATGACGACCAAGCTGACTCCCCCAAGCACCGGAAAGCACACTCTGGCGGTCCGCGCAACTGGAGACTTTTCGCTGACCGTCGATGGAAAGGAGGTGCTCACCGGCAAGCAGCCTGACGTGACGACCGAGCAGACCATCTTCAACCACACTCTCTTGGAGTTCCGCTCCGAGGTTGAGCTCACTGGTGGACAGGCTTACGACATTAAGCTTAACATGAGATCTCGCGACAGGATTACCGTCAACGAGCCTACTCCTTATGCTGCCACATTTTGTTTCGAGGAGTACTACTCGGAGGCAGATGCCATTGCAGAGGCAGCTGAACTCGCCAAGAACTCGGAGACAAGCATCATCTTTGCAGGGCGCGACGGACAGTACGAATCAGAAGGTTTCGACCTCGAGTCCATCAAGATGCCACCCAACCAGACCGCACTGATCAAGGCTGTTGCTGCCGTGTCCAAGAAGACTGTTTTGGTGCTGCAGTCCGGCAACCCGATCGACGTCAGCGACTTTGAGGGCGACGTGGATGCCATCCTCGCAGCTCATTTCTATGGTCAGGAGGGACCCAACGCGATCGCCGACATCCTGTCGGGCAAGGTCAACCCCAGTGGACGTCTGGCGACGACGTGGTTCAAGTCGGTCGAGGACGCCCCCAGTTTTGGCAGCTTCCCTGCCACCAAGGAGGCCGACGGAAAGGTCACACTCAAGTACACGGAAGGCCTGCAGATGGGCTACCGACACCCTGACGCCAGCCGCGTGAGATATCCTTTCGGACACGGCTTGTCATACACGACATTCCAATACGAGGACCTGAAGGCCCAATCGCAAGAGAACGGCGCGGAGTCGAAACTGGTTTGCAGCGTCAAGGTCAGCAACACCGGGGATGTGGCCGGTCGCGAGGTTGTTCAGCTCTACGTTACACCAGCGCCATCGACCTCCGTGTGGCGGCCACAGAAGGAGCTGAAGGCCTTCAAGAAGATACTGCTCCAGCCTGGGGAGTCCAAGGAGGTCAGCTTGGAGGTGGATCTCAAGGTGGCTTGCAGCTACTGGGATGAGGAGAAGAAGGCCTGGTCCCTGGATAGCGGAGAATATGGTGTTCTCGTTGGCAGTGTCGGTGCCAAATTCACGGTCGTCAAGGCAGAGGTCTGGAATCACCTGTAGAGTATACAGCCTTACTAGATATGATTAGATCCATTTTTTCCCCATGGGGTAGAATATCAACAAGAGTCAAAGCTTATATCAAGTGTATCGTCGCAGACCTAGCTCGTGATAGCTTCGCAAATAGCCCCCAAGTGGCTTCAGCCACAATGATTGAAGCCTTCGAAACGGTACCTCGTGTGCCTATGGAAGTTGGCTCATCCTCGCAAGTCCTGACAGATCAAGACGGTCGACAGAATATCCACCGGGGGATCGACACTAAAATCTGGGTATCGATGCGGTAGACTCTTGGCCTCCGGGGTGGAAGGTTGCTAACAAGACTTCCCCGGGATTTCCGAACCACTCAGCACATTTCAAAGCCGGACACTGAGGGCTTACCCCAGCTGAGCACTGGCACAAAGTAGATGGCAGTTTGAGATGTGTGACCTGGTCGTCTGAACGCATCTTGGCTGATGGCACTTCACTCCACCAAGCGATAGACACCTGCATCATAGACGAAGCGGGCCGCCAGAGAACCCTCAACGGTTTGACGTCAACTTGCTTGAACATGTTACAGTGCTCCTCTTTTCTGCATCTCGACGGCCCGAAACAGAATCTGTGCATTTGCAATGGGACTTGTTATACTGCCGAAATTGATGATCAGCCAAGCTGTGAAACTGTGACAAGGAAAAGAGGAATGCATTATCACGGAATTATTTTCACATATTGGTGTGCCGCTCAATGGAGATTCCCATTGGTGAATAAGACGCGTCATATAGTCCAGCCCCAAACCCTCCAACGGCCACCAGCTGAACAGTTTGCATCCAGATACGGCTAAGGACACGACTTCAACAATCTCCACATCAATGCTCTCACATCACGCCGCACACCTTCCAGAGCCTGGACCCTAGAAAAAAGGAGACACGCACACACTTATGAGTCCTGGCCACTCCCCACGCTTAGGAATCCCGAGTCAGGACCGCCAGCCGTGCGGAGAGAGAGGGACTTCCCCCGCATTTGCATTGGGGACGATGAGAACCCCAGGCTTTTTTAGTAGAGGTGCTAGTGAGTGGCAGAAAAGATAGCTTCAAAAACTCGAGTGGAATAGCCGCGCCCGGATTTCCCGGATGCGGCGTAGCATAGGGATCTTCCCCAGATCCGACCCCGCGGAAGCGAAAGAAGTAGAGTTTGGTGCACAACGGGGGAGGACAGAGGGACATCCACGCACAGATGCGACGCACATCATGTGGGCTGCTGTTCGGCGAGCAAGGAAGAGACCTCATTTGCGGGTTGGCAGGCAGGGTCGTCGACTATCAAAGCGTCAGTACAGCAAGGCAACGCATACTCTCTCGTTCAAGCACCTTTCCCCACGTGGACTGCAACTCCGGATCCCCGTCTGGTGTGTGTGGAGAAATTTCCCCAGTAGGAAACCAACCTGGGGAGGTAAAGTCTGTTCTCGGCCTCCTTTTTGTTTCTTCTATATCAAGGTCGTGTACTTCCCTCATTCCTGCATTCCACTTTGGGCTCTATAGCATCGCTCATAAGTTCAAGACTCAACAACCTCTTGTTATATAAGACGGTCTCCTAGTCGACTACTCTAGTCTAGTTCTTTGGAACGAGTCATACTCTTTTCTGGAAAAACTTTTTTTCACCTACTCAACGGGCCTCCTGACAACTGCGAACCTTTGCCAGTTCTGCACCCCCCGTCAACTGCGAACCTTTGCCAGTTCTGCCAACCCCATATCACGACAGACACCATGTCGGAACTCAAGGAAGACGCCCAGATCGTGCAGGTGCACAAGCCCAACGCTTTTCACGACGAAGATGTGGTCGAGGGAGTCGATAGGGAGCTCAGTCCTTTCCAGTGTCTGAGACAAAACCCTAAGATTGTGGCTTGGTCCCTTTTCGCCAACAGTGAGTCCTATATACACTCATCAATATTTTCATCAAAACGAATTGAAACTAATCATCGAATTTCATTTAGTCGGTTCTTGTCTCGTCGGATATGAAAATCTTGTGCTCTCCGTGTGCCTGGCCATGCCGGCCTTCCAGATGACCTTTGCCGAGGAGGTCAACGGCGCCCTCACGATCCCCGCCTACTGGCAGTCGGCCTGGAACGCCTGCTACAACGTCGGAATGATGATCGGATCTCTCTTCGCCGGATGGACGCAGGACAAGATCGGCCGCAAGAAGGTCATGGCTGGTGCTATCGTTCTCGCCTGTGCTGGTATCGCCGTCGCCTTCATCGCCTCGACCTCGGCCATCTACCTCGGAAGCAAGATTATCACCGGTATCGCCGTCGGCATGATGCAGACTGTCACGCAGACTTACGTGTCCGAGATTGCGCCGCTGCCTATGCGTGGTATTGCCTTGTCGATGAACATTATCATGATGGTAAGTTTTTTCGCACTTAATAAAAATTCTGTTCACATGGAACGACGCTAACAGTTCACAGAACTTGGGCATGTTGATCGCCATCGCCTCCACCTTCTCCCGAGTCGCCATCATCGATCCCATGGCATACAAGGTCCTCTTCGCCGCCGGCTGGGCGTTCCCCGGAGTTCTCGCCATCGGCCTGCCGTTCCTGCCCGAGTCGCCCTACTGGCTGATCATGAAGGGCCGCCGCGACGAGGCCATCATCTCGCTGAAGAAGCTGTCGGGCTCCTACGAGGACATTGCCGGGCGCACGCACCAGATCGAGGCGACCATCGAGCACGAGAAGGCGGTCGAGAACACGGCCACATACATTGAGTGCTTCCGCGGCACCAACCTGCGCCGCACCATGATCATCCTCATCTGCATGTACATGCCGCAGGTGGCCGGCGCCGTGCTGTCGTCCAACGCGCCCTACTTCCTCAACCAGACCGGTCTGGACAGCCACACGGTGCTGCTGCTGACGCAGGTGGGCATCGCCATGGGTGTCGTGTCGGCCTGCCTCAACGTCTTCCTCATGATGAAGTTCAGCCGCCGCAGCCTCATGTTCTTCGGCGTCGGCCTGTGCTGCGCCATGTACTTCATCATGGGCGTCGGCGCCGTGGTCCCGCGGTCCAACGCCTCGCTGCTCACCATTGGCGTCGCCCTGCAGTTCACCTCCATCACCTACGGCCCGGCCATCGGCTCGTCCATGGCCGTCGCCGGCGAGATCTCGGCCACGCGGCTGCGCGCCAAGTCCATCGGTATCGGCTACACCTGGTCGTGCATCTGCAGCATCGTCTGGACCATTGTCCTGCCCTACCTGTTCAACACGGACGAGGCCAACCTCGGCGGCAACCTCGGCTGGATCTTCTTCGGCATGTCCGCCATCATGGGCGTCCTCCTGTTCTTCTTCGTCCCCGAGACCAACGGCCGCAGCTTCGACGAGCTCGACATCATGTTCGAGCGCAAGGTCCCGGCCCGCGCCTTTGCCAAGTACGACCTGACCCAGACCGGTCACGCCTAAGCAGTGGAATACGGTACACAAATAACTACCTACATTAAGTAAAGTAAAGCAAGTAGTATGACTCAATGACAATATTTATGAGAATAAATTCATGATTTTCCAAATATCGTTCCACTCTACTTCCGTGTTCTGTAATACCATATGCCCTTAGCAAGTGCAGGAACCAATACGGACGTGCCGACCAAAATTGCCGCCTTTCTAAACGATGGTCCCAATGCCCCTGATACCAGCTTTTGAAACTCTGCCGGCGCGTTTCCCCGTGGGTAGGGCGTATCGGGGATGGGCTTATCCAGATACCCGCAGATTTCGTCCCAGCCGAACCCGTCCTCGAGCTTGAAGACTGCGAGCTTCTCGGGCGGGATCAACTCTCGCACTTGTCGATTTCTGCAGAATCGTTAGTAACGAATTCAGTACTCCAAAGTAAACGAACCGGCCTACGTCTCTAGATACTCCCGCACGCAGATATCCTTGGCGTCGTCCCACGGCGTGCCATGCGTGAAGACGTCGGCGAGGGTCAAGTGCAGCGAGCAGAACTTGTCGACGTAGTCGTCAATCAGGCGCATCTGCCGCAGCGGAAAGGACGCGCACGCCTTGAACATTTTGCCGCCGGTATTGTCAACGGAGCGATACCACGTCTCGACATCGCGCTCGACGTGCATGAACTGGGCGTCCGGATAGCACGCAACGATGTCGTCGAGCAGCAGGGGCACGATTTCTATGAGGGTCTGTCGCAAGTCAGACCTGTTGAGATGATGACAAGGGCATTTATCGCACGGCGTACATCGTACTCAGCGAACCACTTGTCGTACTCGGCCTTTCCGTACGGCTTGTCGACGCCGAAATACTTAGCGTTGAGAGCCTCTTCCAAGATGGACATGTGCGTCACGCCTCCGTGCACGACTTCATACATGTGATATGGCTTATAGCCCAGGATCTTGAGGCCCTGGTATAGAGAGAATGTGCCCGTGCTGCGATGGATGTGAGACGGGACGGAAGTTTGGTAATATGGTGGGTCTATGGTAGGTATACTGACCGGCTCTTTGCTGTGACTATCAGTTTCTTCCGTCGCATGTGCGCAGGCGCCGGCAGTTTGTCAATTGCGCGAGACATGTTCAGTTCTTGATTGTATGAGCAAACAAGCTAGGCAATTATGGTTATTTGCGAAAGCAAGACTCCCCCCATGACTACTGGTGACTGTGGAGGAAAACAGCTCTTATTTATCACCAAAGCTTGGCTAAAGCTTGCCGGCGGCCGCTGCCAAGGTTCAGACCATCATGGACTTGTCAGACCAACATGTCAGCACTAACATGCTCAGCCATGACGCCTCGTACTGCAGTATTGGTTATTAATTGACTGTCATCTGGCAACAGCGTTGGCAATCCAGGGATACTAGTGGTCGGTGTTGTTTGATGTGTTGTGCTGACACTTGGTGCCCAATGTCTCACAGAAATGAGTATAGTATGCAAGGGGGCAACCAATCGCATGCAGTCATTGAGTTTGGACTTGCTTTCTGTGGAAGCAAAATTCAGAAGCAACAGACAGACAAACAAAAAGGATCAGCAGTATCTAAAGAACCATTTTCTCCAGGAATGTGTTCTTTGTTCTTCTATCATTTCAGCGTCCTGCCTTATCGTCCTGAAACTTGCCAAGTCACTTTATAGAACGCTGGCTGATAATACTCAGGAAAGTGGGGGACACCACCTACGACCTATTCATTTCATTACATCGACGCCACGTTTTGTAGACAGATAACAGTACACATTCAATTGGAGCGACTGCCCTGAAAACTCCATCTGCCATCGTTAGGTGGTGTGATTCTAGTCGTTTGATCCGACCATGCTGTCCCCTGAGTTCCTTCTACTGCTCACAACTGTGTTAACAAATTTTTACATTGGTCGCACGAATCAAAGCCAATCGTAACATCTTAAGACACAACTATCTTGCTCAATTGCCTGTCGGTATTGTCAAGAGGTATGAGGTGGAAGAGCTTGTGATAGCTGCATTGTAACAGTCTTCTGTCAGTCGTTCTCGTATGTTATCTTTGCGAGTGATACTTGTTTATATGACCATTTCTAAATATGAATAACAACAATACTATAGCATCATGACATTCATCGTCCTATATTTTTCGCGAGTATGCATCAGCTGATATCAAGGCTGAGGCTGTGGGACTCCCCGTAGGGGTAGTATTCACAATCATTCTACGTGACTACCTACTCGAGCGGTTGCCAAGTGAACTGGTGCCATGGCTATGGGAGGTTTAAACAGGGCAACGACGAGTATGTGCATTCATTGGATCATTCGCATAGTAGTTCTGGGCAGTATCCCCCACCTCCGGGGACTAGCCTTCATTCAGACCTGGAAGTATCTCCTAGCGAGGAATTGAATAAATATCGACCTCGACCTAAAACCACCACACTCATCCCTCATCACTTTTCTCTAGAACCTGCAACTACCGCCAATATGAGCACACTTCTCGAAACCCGCGCAGAGGCGGCAGCACGCTCCGAGACAATCTTTCGGAAGCATGTTCTTTTGAGAAGGGTACTCGAGCGCCACGAGGCCACTATTGGAAAACGCTGGCAGAAGAAGTCGAGGCTGCAGCGCCTCGGCATTCTCCTGGCCGCTTGGCCAGACATGCCGCGAACACACCGACCAGACTTTGCCGCTTTTCGAAGCGATCACGAGAATATCGCTCGCGCCGCAGTACAGCACCGTTCGGCTTTTCTTTGGCCCAGTGTCAATCAGGAAGATCTCGCAGATCCTAGGACCTTACCCATACTCCTGAACTCCCGGGCGAGGAACCCCCCACATGTATTCGCCGCGGCAGACCATGACAGCAGCAATCTGGGGAGAGTCACGAACGCCATAGTTCCCATATTCGTCGGGGGGCACGTCATGCTACTCAATGGCATGACAAGCCAAGAGGATTACGGGAAGATAGTCGTTGGGATGAGCAGCAAGATGCTCTGAAATGGTTGGCGGAGCGACGACAGTTTCTGCCCGGCGAGGGGCTTCTCGTCCTGGAGATTCAGCAACGACTTCTTACATTTCTGGTGGACGTTTCGCAGACGATCCTTCACGATATTCCCTCGGAGAAGCTGACCAGCGACGAGTTCTCTATTCTGCCAGAACCTTTATCGAGAACAAGTGAGGATGCTACCGGCCTCTCCAATCTTGGGGACTTAGCGATGCAAGCGCCTTACAGACCGCCAGCGAAAATCGATCTAGCGAAGATCGAGTCGCTACTGGCAGCAAAGGTCACTCGCTTGGAGGACCATATTTGGGCGTTGCGGGAGGACCCGAGCTACTTCTCGGATCTTGTCTTCGAGAAGGGGGATCACCGGTCGGAGCAGATCAAAGATATCCGAGGCCACACGCATCCCGCGCTGGAGCCTTCAGAGCAGGAACTGTATCGGTTTCGAGTGACAAGCAACGTTGTTTTCACGTCACTGTTCCAAATGCAAATGTACGCCGAATTGAATAGACAAGCACAACAGCTCGTTATTCTCGCTAGAAAGTACGAGTCACAAATCGTCCTGACGAAGGAGCTCCCAGGAGAGTACCATACCGCCTTACTGAAGTTCCGATTCTATCTCCTGCGGACAGTAGAGCGCACACTTCAAGCTTTGGACACGATTTCGCGTGCTTCTCCACCATTGAGACAATTCTTCGCTCGGGAGCCTCCAGAATACGACGCGCCAGACATGATGACAATCATGCCAAGCAGTACTAAGAGAGACAATACTACGAGATATGTCCTCTGGTTACTCAATATTCTAGGAGGAGATGGCGAAGACCTACGAATTTGCGGACTTACGACGGTAACAGATGAGCTCGAACGACTTCTGCGCAGCGATCCCAAGGCTCTCGGACTCATTTCATCCTTGACTGCCAAGATCATCGGAGAGCTCTCGATCTTGAGTCAGTGTCTCCGGCGGTTGGAACTATACCAACCCTGGGCAAACACGTTCGATAACGCAATGAGGGAGAGAGAGAGCAGGCGATCGCAAAAGACTTTTCGCAGCACAATAGAGTGGTGGAAGATACCGCGAGGGCCTTTGACAACGGCAACAAACCTGGTGCTCCCCTCGGTGCCTGGAACTTGGGAAATCCTTCAGACGGCAGATTCCAGTACCCGCTTGATAAGCGCAGGAACAAGGCAAACACAGAAAGGCTTCGCACCTCTGAGGCGAACCTGGATGCCTTCTGGAATGCTGTTGATCGTATGATGGCTCAAAAGGTCCCGAGCCTGACTCGCTCGACCTACAAGAGA
Organism: Pestalotiopsis sp. NC0098; assembly: GCA_022432395.1. Lineage (NCBI taxonomy): Eukaryota > Fungi > Ascomycota > Sordariomycetes > Amphisphaeriales > Sporocadaceae > Pestalotiopsis > Pestalotiopsis sp. NC0098. Next base: position 787,754 of record JAJKLJ010000015.1, on the reverse strand, counting down.
TTCTCAACACAGCCGCGTCGTCTTGAGCGCACACCGGAGTGGGTTGAACCCGTCGCAAAAGTGAACAAGAAGTCTACAGAGAACGCGGCATCCCAGCTCGTACCACAGTTCCACCGACTATCCCATGGACCCGAGTCGTCCAAATCTACCCGGGATCAGGTGTTGGCTACCTCTATAGGCAAGCCCAAAGTCAAGAGACGTGGTACACCCAGAGTTGCGGAAGCGGAAGAGGCAGACAACCAGGAAGTTGCAGACGAGGCTACACGTCCAACATTCAAGGTGGACCACAGGGCACTGAGAGTGTTCAAGATTTTATTCTTCGACTCAGATGCAACCACGACTGCCGGCGAAGTAGCATGGCGTGACTTTCTACACGCCATGAATTCCGTTGGGTTCTCTGCGGAAAAGCTATATGGCTCGGTGTGGCATTTTCAGCCGGTGAGATTGGATGCAAAGAAGAGCATCCAATTCCACGAACCGCACCCACGGGGCAAGATCCCCTTCTTAGTCGCGCGTAGACACGGGAGGCGGCTGAATCGCACATATGGCTGGGAGGGGAACATGTTCGTCGCACAATGATGCGCGAGTACTACATTGCAGTATCCCGTATCTCTCGAAGTTAACGTATCCGTATGCTCTCGAAGGAAGCTGCCAGAGTCCTCTGTCTTTGGAAGTCGACCGATCCGTATTTCCCGAAACCTCAAAAATAACTGCTACATACACAGCGAAAAGCCAAAAAAAAAAAAAAAAAAAAAAAAAACAGAAGGCCCTCGAAGGCTCTTGGAAGCTACCGAAGGCGTGTGGCGCTTTTTTGCAAGCCTGATTTTCCAGTCCTTGTTACGACGTCATTTTGAAACCCGAGAATATGATACTGGATCGAGGTCAGGACATCGTCAGCGCAAAGTCAAAACGAAAGCATCCTATTGGCTTTTAATGCCACACCAAACTTGGTGGCCGTATACTGCCGTCAGCAAAGAGTCAGATGATTCCAGTTAATACTGAGCGAAAAGTTTCAAGGCATTTTGGACTGCGGTACAACACAGACTGGACCTTGGCTACCGATGTGGTTGGTGATGGTTGGTGACCGGTATCTTCCCTGGCTCGCCTGGATAAGGACAGTATCTGCGCTTTTGGCGACTACGAGAACACAAGAAGATCGTTCTAGAGTCGATTCTCTCGGCGGACTTCAACTGCTCTCGGGTGTACTGGTTCACAAGAATCTAGCTCACCCATTTCCCCTTGGCAAGCAAGCACAAGCAGGATAGTAGCTGGCACCTCTGAATAGAGAAGATTTTCCTCATGATACCGAGAACGTGCAGACTCAGAGCAGTACATCAACCCACTTCCATATGACGCTCTCAGCTACCCTAATGCTACGTGACTGTTTGACAAATGATGCAACGAGTTCATCCACAGAGTCCTGGATCATCCAATGGAATTCTTTTAATACAGGGCATTACATTCTATACGTTGAGTAAAATGACCTGTGGCTGATACGCAGTATTCCCACGAAATTCCAGTCCCTGTTGACTGGAAGTCGACCAAAAGCATTTGCAAGAGTGTTTGCATCGTCCGTGATCATTGTGAAGGAAAACGCGGCGGCCGAAGAAAGGCATTTGAAATGTGAAGGTTTCCGATTTATTACCATGAACGACTTACAGTACAGAGCTCATTCGTGCCACCCCACTCCACTCGCATTATCAACTACCATGCCCGAGGGCACCCAATCGTGTACCGAAAACCGCAAGAATTGGCGAAGGAGTGACACCTACTGACATGTCTTGAATGTGTAATCGATCCTTGACCCGACTGGGTCTAGGATATCCCAGAAGAGCAGATAGACGTTTCCGTCCTTCGTTGGTATCCATGTAAAGGCAGAGTCGTGCTTCTCTTCTACGAGTCGCTTGTGGGAATCGGCATCATACACTTCGGCATGCCTCATCGCCAATTTTCCCTGGGTATGCCAATCGATTTTGTAGCAGGTCGATTTCTTCACAGCGATCTTCTCGCTGTGTCGGCTTGAATACAGACAATGTTGCACCTTGTTCCGGTTCGTCGGGGCGTAGCAGTCGAGCACGGTGCCGCTGGAGATGGTGATAGCTATGATGCAAGGGTGTGTCAGCATCGAAATCTTTTGAGCAACTATACATGAAAAGGTGAATCATGCGTACGGTCAATGGTCAGTACTGAAATGGCCAACGCGGCAGTGAGGATGCTCTGTACATTAGGGACGATCATCTTGAGGATGTGATGATAGCTGATATACTGTGAAGAAACTATGGGCATTAGGGTCTAGCCGGGATGACAAGCCAGCAAGAGGATAATGATACTCAAGCAAGAGTGAAGTTAATCATGGAGCTTGCTGTCTTTCATTCCGCAGTTACGCCCAGTTCATATTTACCACCGGTCTCTTTCCTCTGCGTCATCGTTGCCAGCGTCAAGGCAGTCGCGAGCAGCATATCGATACTTTACGCCAGCCACGATAGAGGAATCACAGAACTCGACCTTCCAAATCCCTACCTAGGTACCGTCAATTGACTACACCTGATGTTGATTATGAAATTCCCGCTCGGTTCTGGGCACTTACACTGTAGTAATGGGACGCTGGATGGAGGGCGGAACCTGCCGCTCTATAATCCAGATCGTCAATATTCATCTGCAACCCCACAATAATGATTGTAATTGGGATGAAATATGATTTTCTTATAGATTGATCTTTTCTGTTTATAGGGACTGTATGTTACACTGATTTGTTGTAACATGTTCCCCATCATTTAGTCTAGGTTGGTTCAGTGACTGTTGTTGGCGACCGACAAAGGCCTGCCAATTGATTCACACGCCGCGCCTGGTAGCTCCCAAGCCACTGCCACTTACACTACACAGCCTCAGGCAGACACCAACAGTGAGTCACGACCGTATAATATAGTTCAGCCTCATAAGTCAAAACTGCAAGGCTTATAAGAAAGTATTGATTTACTGACCAATAATGAGAAGATCAAGTAATTAGAGATCAACATTTTTCAGACACAAGAAATATTCGCGAGCGATTCTTCATAAAAGGGTAGCACGCCACAAAATATAGGACCACGAATTCCAGCGACACTTACTCCGTACAAGCAACAAAAATCATTGTAATATCAACGAACAAATTTTCATAATGCCCCGAAAGAGAAAGACGCCCATCACCAAGGCACAAGAAAACCCAACAGAAACGGAGACCACAAATCCCACTACCCTAAAGGACAACACAAAACACAACAAAAAGCCCGGCATGAAGACGCCCGTATACTTCTTCCGCGAGTCCGACCCAAAGCGAGGCTACCTCTCGCAGTGGTACGCGGGCGCGCCGTTCCGCGACCCCGTGGACGCCGCGCCCAAGGTGTACCGGACCGCGGAGCACTACATGATGCACCACAAGGCGCTGCTCTTCGGGGATGCGGCCATCGCGGCCGAGGTCCTGGAGGCGAACCACCCCAAGGACGTCAAGGCCCTGGGCCGCGCCGTCCGTGGGTTCGACGAGGCGGTCTGGATCGCCGAGCGAGAGCGCATCGTTCAACGGGCCAGCTACTGCAAGTTCACGCACCCGGTGGCCGGCGGCATGGAAGGCGATGAGGGGAGTGACAGGGTCTGGAAGCTCGGCGACTCGACCAGCGCCATCGTGGTGGCCGCTCCTAGTTTTCGGAAGGTATTGCTGGATACGGGCGATAGGCTTCTGGTGGAGGCGAGTCCCTGGGATCGAATATGGGGCATCGGGTATCGTGCAGAGACGGCGGAAGCGAATCGTGCGACATGGGGCGAGAACCTGCTGGGGAAAGCACTGATGGCTGCCCGGGAAGAGTTCAAGAGGGAGGATGCCGTGGCGGCTGCTGGTCAGTAGGGAAAAAAGTGTTGCGTGATTACCCAGACAGCGAGCGATACATCATTGGAAAGACGAGGCCGGGACATACTCGGCAGCCGACGAGATTGTGGGGTGTAATATCACATCGTGATGTAGAATTTGAGTTGAACTTGTGGTAGAGCAGTCAATACTGCCCAACAAGACAAGAGATACTAGGTTAGAATACATTGGCTCAAACTTGCCCTTGACAACTCTCATCTGCACTCGAGGTATAATGTGCATGCTTTTTCTATCATACATCCGACCGCTAATGCACGCCTGGTTGAACGCCTCCGTATCATGCTGTAGAGTGGTGTGAGAAGGCATCAATGCCCGAATTTTTTTCTTTGCCGGCCCCTGTTGGTCCAGCCCGTCTACATGCCATCCGTATGGTACAGTATTATAACACATATGTAGTATAGGTCGATCTGAGATGAAGCGAATGTCGTCCAGTGGCGTGCAGATTCGTTTCCAATATCCGGGTCTGCCAGTAACATTTCAAGCATTCGAGCTTAGATGTACTCTCGAGCGCTCTTTTGCATCTCAATCAATCTCCAACCTCTTGTCTCTGGGTTGGTCACGTCCTCGGGGGTTCTCGTAATTCCAATGGCGTATGTGACAAGTTGTACTCTGTCCTCCATGCCCGCAGCTAGCTCGTTCGTCTTGGCGTTGCGGTAGACATGAACCTCCTGAGTTCTGCAGGTAATGATGAAAACTGGAATCTCACCAGGCTCGAGCATACGGGCCTTGAGAATATCGACGTGGCGAATATCAAGGATCTTGCCGTCCGACTTCATGCCCATCTGGAGATATTGCTTCGTCAGGGCTTCGTAAACTGAGTACTGGGCTGCCGACAGCCAGAGCTGCAAGGTTTGGGTGTCTCCCTTGACGTAGGCGTCGAGGACCTCGGGCAGAATGTATTCTCTAAGTTCCTGCAGGAAGGGCTCGAGTTGGAAGTTGGGATCCATGGATCGAAACTTCTTGATGACCTGTGCGGTCTCGTTCTCGGCGAAGAAACCAGCGATTCGGTCCGTGATGCTCCTGGCGGTCTCGATCAGAGGGTTCTCGGATTCTCTATAAATGCTCTTGGCGTTGCCGAGACCTTGGAACAGCTTGTTCTGGTCCTTGAAGTCTCTCCAGGCCTCCTTCCAAGCGGCATCCTTGTGGACGGTGACGTTTGTACCAGCACTATGATGGTCAGCATGCATGTCATTCAAATGAAAGAAAGGGTCTCGTACTTGGGATCCTCGACCATGTCCTCAGGCTTGCCGTAAAGCTCTGCGGCTTGCTTCTCTCGCAGCTCCTTTGCCTTTCGGCGCTCCTCCTTCTCTACCCAACCACCATATCTTGAACTGCTGCCATCATCGATTACGTTCTTGACATTCTTGTAGGCCTCGGTCTCTCGGAGGGGTTTGGTGGCCTTGTCGAGCACATCACCAGTGGCGTTGGCACCCTTGCGGACACCCTTCATAACTGAAGTATCCCAGGCCCAGCCAGCTCCCTTGCCAATGGCAGTTCCAGTGGTCTTCAAAACTTTGCCAGTAGTCGAGGAAATCGCACCAGTGGTGGACTCGTACGCCTCTCTGGCGCGACGGACATTTTCGCTTTCACTGAGTTCCTTTGCGCCGGCAGCGAGCTGCTTGGTCGAGTCGTTCCACTCCTTGTTCTGCTTGAACTCTGTCTGCATCGTCTCCATGAAGACTTGCCACGGCGTCTTGTCGCCGTGGGGCGGGGGCGGAGGTAGGTCCTCCTTCTTCTCTTGCTTCTTCTCGCCGTCTTCTGACTTCTCTTCGCCGTCCTCCTTCTTTGCTTGCTCTTCAGACTCGGCCTTGGCACCGGCTTCAGCGTCGGCAGGTTTCTGTTCGGCCTTTGCGTCTGGTTGGGCCTCGGGTTTGGCCGCAGGCTTGGCCTCTGTCTTGGGCTGATCCTGGAGCCATGTCGACGACTGGTGGAAACCCCGGAGCTGGGTGTTCGCTATCGTTTGTGGCAGGAACGGCGAGCGCAGCGCCGCAAGAGCGGGAGATGTGGTTGTGAAAGAGGCAATGGGCGAGGCTCCATTGTGGCGTTCAAGACCGGACACTATCCTTCTGTACGCGGGAGATCTGCCGTGGGAGGACGAAGCCAGTGAAGGCGTCCTTAATGCTGAAGAGGTCGAGCTTCTCGCGGCATGTCTGAGGGAACTCATTTTGATGGGTTGAAAATAATAATCTCGCCCGTGACTGAGGTCGCAAGGAAACGGAAGAGATGGCGCACAGAGTTGTGAGTTATTAACCCAAGCGGTATCGCAGGGAAGGGCGACGGGTCTCAACAGTCTTTCTTCCTTGCGCTTCTGCGACGACTTTTTTGCTTGGGACGGACTCTCCGACTGCAGGACCTTTCCATTGATTGGACCCTGGCTCAGAGTGTAAAAAATACCGGAGCGGTGATTTTGCCGCTTCCGATTCATCCCGCCTCTCATTGGAAGGAGCGATTCTACTGTGTATGGCCTGGGGGGATACGTACCGGTACCGAATTGTAGCTACAAAACCCAAGCTAGCAGCGCTTTGGTGCTAGCGGCCCCTGGTCAGTTGCATGCGCGCTACAGGACGGAATCTTCAAAATTTCCAGAGCTTCAGAGGCCCATTGGCAGAAACGGGGATTTTCGAGACGGCAGGCGGGCAATTCACCACCACTCCGGTCCCGGCACAACATACGATTATCGAAGGAACAGACAGCAAGTCGGAGGATATCCAGCTTGCGCAGGCGCCGAAGAGATGAGCAAGCCAGCGAGCCGCCTTTTGGCGACCACTATCCGACAGACTTCGCCATGGCAAGGTAGCATACAGCTGCCGATCCGCTCGTTCAGCCAGACGTGTCGACGATTTGCCGACGAGTCGGGCCCTTCAGATCCTCCATCGCCGGCCGCGCCAGCTCCCCAGAGACAGGCAGCTCCGCGACGCCCAGCGCAGCCATCCAGCTTCTCCAGCCTCTCCGACCTGAGCGCTTCTCTCGGCGGCGCACGCCCTCCACAAAGCGGCCAGCAGCTGGCCCAGGATGCCATTGCTCGGGCACGCAACCAGCCCACCGCCCAGGAAACCCTGATGTCCAGCTCGGAGGATCTGATTGACAAGGACAACTGGGCGCGATTCGAGGAGCCGTTCCACTTCCACGTCTATTCCCACAAGCACAACACGCACATCACAGTCACCAAGCCAGACCGGAACGCCATCATCAGCGTCAGCACCGGCAACATTGGTTTCAAAAAGTCGAAGAGAGGCACATACGATGCTGCCTATCAACTCGCTGCCTTTGTGATAGACAAGCTCAACCAGGGCAACTGGCACAAGAAGATTCACAAGCTCGAGGTCGTCCTGCGTGGCTTCGGCAACGGCCGAGAGGCCGGCACAAAGGTTTTGCTTGGACACGAGGGAAAGTTCTTGAGGCCAAAGATTGTGGCAGTCAGTGACTCGACGAGATTGAAGTTTGGTGGTACCAGGAGTCGCAAGCCCAGACGTCTGGGTTGATCGGATTATCATGGTTCGGCAGTCCATTGGTGGAAATGGCTGCTCTGTAACATAAGACTTATACGTCGTGTATATTTGACTTGAACTACATGCAGTACAAAAATTCAGCAGCGCAAAAAGACGTGAGGATTTAAGGAAAGCGGGTTATCTCGGTTGAACACACAAACTTGTGGCCATACTTGATAAAAAACATCCTGGTATCTCAAATGGCAAAAGCGCAATGACGGCCCAAATCTTGAATACACAGCGCACAACGCCTTCAACGCCCTAAATGCAATCATGCCATCAAACCAATGAGTCCCAATCGTCAACTTCGTTGATGCCCGCCGCGAATACTTCCGGAGCGCTCATGCCCGTGCCATATCCCACGGGCAACACCTTTGTCTCCAACGACTTCTAATGTGCGGGCGCCCTTTCGGCAGCGGGCAGTGGCCGTCCACTGGAGTCCCTAGTAGACGTAGCTTTGTCCTTGCCTTTCCCGGCACCGCCAGTTGTGGTTCGATCCCCAGCTTGGCTGTCGACCAGGTTTTCCCGGTAGCTGTTTTCTCTGCTCAAGAAGCCCTGGCCCTCGTGCGCGGTCAGCTCGTCATCGCTTTCCTCCACGAGCGCTCCGTCGGCTGTTTCGTAGTCCGGGGGTTCGAGCCAGTCTCGTGGCACGACGCAGGGTAGAGCCACCCCGATCTGGGCTGCGCGGTTGAGCCAGCTGGGACCTTTCCTACCAGTCAGCCGCTCGCAAAGGCTCTGCGTGAAGTGGTTGCAATTCTTGGTCAACAAGTTGTAGCTCGTCCCGGGAAAGTCCTCGCTTGTAGACTTGATGATCTGATCGATCTCGGCCTGTGTCGCAAAGGTAAAGCCATGCAGTATCTCAGTCTTGAAGGTGGCACCTGGCGGGCAAGTACGTGGGGCTGTCCAGTACACTCCCGTCACCGACGGTCTGTCGTGGCCACCGTAGGCATATTCGCGGCCATTGATCACGACGCCGGTATGGAGGAGGGAGGATCCAAAAGTCCAGAGGAGTGAAGACAGGCGACCGGCCTATGATGGAAGTCTCATGTCAGCTACCTTGCAGATTGTTGGCTCGTGCTGTATCGGGAAGTGGGTATGGCGACTTACCGGGAGTAGATCATAGACATGTATTATGACTTCCGTACGAGACAGCGACAATGTCGACCGATGCGATGACTGCCTGCCTGGCCGGCTCATAGAGGTTCTGCCGCCTTGCTTAGAGGACATGGCGAGGCGGATTAGATGCAATGCGTGTGGGGATGCTTTGAGGCTCTAAGATGCGATCGGTAGCGTGTGTGGAGTGTGTCTCAGTGCGGGCGGAAGAGGATATTGGCCTGCTATGTCGTACAATGTACGTGGTATGCGAGAGAGATGCTGCTAGTGATACAGACTTTTGATGTGCTTGCGGAGCATTGGGGATGATCTGGAGAAAAGGAATATGTATACAGAGTCTACAGGAAGCGGGTGACAACAAGGCATCATTCAGGATTCATGTCTCAATTCAACCCCGAGGTCTGCCTCAGGTCGAGAACGAGAACCGACGAGAGCACTAGGACGGACTTGGGACGGCGTCAGCCACTGGGGAGCGAGCTGATGAATGCGGGACATGATCCAATTCCATCCTTCGCCTAGCATCGACTCGAAGCCCCAAGCCCCCCCTGGCTAAAAGTTTGGGGAACCATGGTACGTGCCTACCTTAGGTATGTACCTTGTTAGGCTGGTGACAGTGACGTCTTCAGGCTGTTACCTGTCACAAATGTCACATTTGGCCAGTCACAAGCGGCATGTCTCAGCCAGCTTAGGGCATTTCCTGCACACGTTACTGTATCCAGGCAAGCGCAGCAACCAATGATGGCCCGGTGTTACTTGGCACCGAGCTCCGACACAGCTTCTTTTCTAGGAACCACGCAGAAAAACTTGGATTCTGATTGGAAAAAAACCCACTGAAAACCGCAAAGGATTTTTTTCCCTCGCTCATTCGAGCAGCCCCTCCATTTTCAATGCTGCAACTGTAAAGAAGCTCCCCTCCTTTGCATGAGGCTTCCCACTGCCCGCCTTTTTCTTCCCTTTTCTTACTCTCTTAATTCCTTCCAGATACCCAATACCCAATCCGTCGCTCGTAGACAAACTCTTCACTGAGATTTGACTCGAAACCCTCTCCTGCGTTCTCAGGCTGGTCTAATTCCCCAGCCAGAACCGAACAAACAGACCACCGTGTCTTCCCTACTTTTTCCCACATCCTTCTCTTCTCTGGCCCGCCTCGGTCGTCCATCTGCAGCTAGCTCTGCCTTTCCAAACATCTCGGTGGTGACCAGAATCACTGCTGCAACAAACTCTCCACTCTACTGTTTCGTCACCTGCCGCGGGTACGCAAACAAGAAGAAAGTCAAGATGCCTCCCAAAAAGGTTGTCAAGGAAGAGAAGATCCCTCTGGGTCGCCCCGGAAACAACTTGAAGAGTGGTATCGTTGGTCTTGCCAACGTCGGAAAGTCGACCCTCTTCCAGGCCATCACCAAGTGCAACCTTGGTAACCCCGCCGTACGTTGAGAAAGAAAATCTTTGCAGAAGACCACTCGAGCACCCCCGCGCTGACAGCCTGTCAAAGAACTTTCCCTACGCTACCATTGACCCCGAAGAGGCTCGTGTCATCGTGCCCGACGAGCGATATGACTGGCTCTGCGAGAAGTACAACCCCAAGTCGCGCGTCCCCGCCAACTTGACGGTCTACGATATCGCTGGTCTCACAAGAGGTGCATCTACTGGTGCTGGTCTTGGTAACGCTTTCTTGTCGCACATCAGAGCCGTCGACGCCATCTTCCAGGTCGTGCGTTGCTTCGATGATGCCGAGATTATCCACGTTGAGGGTGACGTGAACCCCTGCAGAGATCTCGACATCATTGCCGAGGAGCTGCGACTCAAGGATATTGAGTTCGTCGAGAAGGCCCTCGAGAACCAGAAGAAGAAGACCCGCATGGGCGGTCAGAGTCTCGAGGTCAAGAAGGCCAAGGAGGAGCAAGATACCATCGAAAAGATCCTGAACTGGCTCAAGGACGGCAAGGATGTCCGAAAGGGCGCCTGGTCGCCAAAGGAGGTAAGAAACCATGCTTCTCTACACTTGCCTATTTCTGCACTTTCATGATGAATAAGGGCCATATGGCCTGATCTAATCCCAGCTCTTCGAAGGCCTCACCAAACAACGCAGAGGACCTACTGAGATAAGAAACACACTCTGACTGCATCCACACATCACGCTTTGTCAAGACTTGAGATTTGGATGAGCCATGGCTAACGCTGTTGCAATAGGTCGAGGTCATCAACCCTCTTTTCCTGCTCTCTGCCAAGCCTGTTGTCTACTTGGTCAACTTGTCCGAGAAGGATTTCATCCGTAAGAAGAACAAGCATCTTCCCAAGATCGCCGAGTGGATGAAGGAGCACGCCGCCGGTGACCCCATCCTGCCCCTCTCTGTATGCTTCGAGGAGCGTCTCACACAATTCGAGACCGAGGCCGAGGCCGCAGAGGAGTGCAAGAACTTGGGCGTCGAGTCGTCGTTGCCCAAGATTATTCTTTCCATGCGCAAGGCTCTTGGCCTTGGCAGCTTCTTCACTACTGGTACTGACGAGGTCCGACAATGGACTATCCGTCTTGGTATCAAGGCACCGCAAGCTGCTGGTGTCATCCACACAGATTTCGAAAAGACCTTCATCCAGGCTGTTGTGTACAACTTCAACATGCTTAAGGAGCTTGGCGATGAAGCTGAAGTGAAAGCCAAGGGTAAGATCATGACGAAGGGTAAGGAATACGTCGTCGAGGATGGTGACATCCTCCTTATCAAGGCCGGTGCTGCCAAGGGCTAGATGCGCTAGATAAAAATCAAGAATAAAGATATTGAGATGAACCACTTCAAAAATTCTTTAAAGGTGTGATGGCGTGATAACATGCTTGAATGTGCCAATTCTTGGTGAACGTTGACAACTGTATTTCATATTCAATTTGACCGATACACTGACGATATGAACCTTGTTCCATCTTGAGTGCCCGGCCGCCATGTTATTAATCCTGAGTAGGGGAAATTCTACCTGTCACTTCTCTGATGTTCTTTTCAGAGCTTTGAATGATTGATTTGAACTAGATTCGCTATTTTGAACGCCTTTCCCACGCTGTCGAGCCCCTACGCGTGGTCCTTGGTGTGATCTAATGCCTCTGATGAGCACGAGTTACAAGTTGAGCATGATCATAATCTGGAGCCATTCCTTTCCCTGATTCCTCCATAAACAGGTAACCAGGAGCATATGCGTTAATTCGCTTCTTGAAATCCTCGACTTGGCACCAGTGACCATGCAGGACCATACTGCTCTCCTCGAGCACTTGCAGTATTGGTCGCTCCATATCTAATCTGGGCAGATCGCATAAATGATTAGCAAGATGCATACAGCAAGACTCCAATCACCAGATACAAATGCTCCTGTCCATCACGCCGGCTGGCAAAACAGGAGACTCTGTTGGTCTATAAGACAAGGGTGAAAAGCGACATACGGACTGTTGATGCCTGAGAATCTCCAAGTATTTCTGGCACTGAGTAGAGATTCTACAGACCATCCCAGACCTAGAATCAATGTCCAGTACTCATATAAGAACCATGGCCGGATGCGGGCATGCACGTTTGGTGCCAATCGTCCATTGGATTCGAATTCACACAGCAACACCATGCCCGTGTTGAGGGCCTCCTGATCAACCAGGACACAGGGTATTCTGAGATCCTTGAAGATGACTCGGCCCACACGGGACATGGCCATACCAACAAAGTCGGCGTTCTCGACGTGGAGCCATGCCTGGAACCTCTCGGGCGTGACGGGCGAGGCGAGCCCCGGTTTCGGATTCGGCTCGATGACCCAGAAGTCGTCAAAGTCGGAGCCAGAGTCGGTGCCGTCGAGCCGAGAGAGCAAGATGCGCATCTTGGTCACAGCGCGCGGTTACGTTGGCTCAGCGGCAGTTCCACGTCGATCAGATACAACCACGTGCTACTTCGTCGTGTAGGGTCCATTGCTGGGCCATGAGGCGGGCCCGTCGCGAAGGAATTGTCTGGAAACCAGTATGCGTTCTCGCGTGTCTTGGCTTGACTATGGAACTCATCTCGCTCTGACTGCATCATCGAGGCCCATCGTGACACAAGATGGCGACGTTGATCGAGCTCAGATGTGTCTCCCTCATATTCAATGCCTGATTTGGAGGGTGCATTTTCCTGGATATGCAAATCAGACTTTTGAGTTCTGAAAAGTAGCGGTGGTGCTCAATCTCTGTTTGATTTTCTGATACTTCTCACTTCTAAGAACTGTTGCCACCCTTTGGTTTCGTCGGCTAACACTGAGTCATCCTTGATAGGTTCATCATGAATTTGTATATGTGAAGGGATGCCGCCAGGCCAATGTAATGGTTCGCGAGATGGCCTGGGTTGTGGGCGTGGATGGTTCGTTGTGGTGGCCATTGCCTGGGTCCTGATGTAAATTCCTGAACAACGAGTATAAAACTCAAGTTTATGACACTACTACACTGTTACCCTGACAAACGATTGACAATGTTTCCGCATGAATTTCTCCCCTGGCGCTTGATTAGTTCCGCATAATGTTTACTTCAGTGATAAGATTAAGCTAAGCTTCAAGCATTCTACCCCGCCATACAACAGTGCACTGTCGACCTTCGACATCTCTTTGCTTTCCCGTCTGCTCGCTCTTTTCCAATCCATTACGAGTCTGACTCGTCATATAATGACTTGAGAATGCGTGGACGTGGTGGACGCGGCGGTGCTAGGGGAGGCCATCGTGGTGGCAAGGCACCCTCTGCGCCCTGGAGCCGCCTGAAGCCCGTCGAACTCGATCCCCTCGATGTCTTCGGATTGCCCTCCAAAGGCGACGACAGGCTACTCGACCTCAAGACCCAAGAACGATACTACACAAAGATTGTCGAGCGCTACATGACTTTCTGCTCCGACGCTGGCGAACGAGATGAGCTGATGCGACGCTTCGCTTCGCTCAACCTGACGCTACAAAACGACGAGGCCAACAAGACTGCACAGACGACGCCGCACTTGACATCCACGAGACCACAGCCTCACCATGCGACCACCGCACCTGCCGGTGTACCAGTGAGATCTTCGCAGCTATCGAGCGATACAAAGGGCCTTTCCGACGTTCTCGCGGCCCTGAGGAAACTGCGCGAAGGGATCGTGGCTTCGAAGCGAGCCGACGACTTCGCCGTGCAGGCCTACCTCTTCTGCATCCGGCTGGCGGTGCTCGTGCGACACCCGGAAACCTACCACCCTTCGATCCTGCACCTGCTGCGGCGCATACACCCGCGACACCCCATGACGAGCATCGAGACGACCGAGGTGGTGGGCTACCTGATCCTGGACACGGCGTGCCGGCGGGGCGACCTCGCCGAGGCGTACGCGCTGCGCCACCGACACAAGCTCCGCGACCCCAAGGTGGACGGCGTGCTCGAGGCGCTGGCGCACGACAACTACGTGCTCCTCAAGCGGCTGCGCATGAGCGCCGACGGGCACAAGGCCAAGCTGCTCGAGTACGCCGAGGAGGGCATGCGCCGGCACGCGCTCAAGTGCTTCGGCCGCAGCTACCTGAGCGTCGACCTGGCCTTTCTCGAAAAGTGCGCCGACGCCAACTGGATGGACCTGATCAGCAACGAAAAGGTCGGCTGGGAGCTCGAGGGCAGCAAGGTCGTCATCCGAAAAGTCAAGGGCAGGTAACCATGGGGGTTCTTTTACCATGGGAATGGCGTTTATGGGCATTAGGCGGTAGCAAGACATGCCGTTGGGAATATAGAACCATGTGATGCACTCAAGCGAAGATCGGTTTAACTTATTTTATTTCTTTGGTATCAAATATAGCGTTGGTTGGCTCTTATTTGCTTGCAGTTGCTAGCTATTCTGGCTGTCGGTCTCCATACACTTCCAAGCCGACCAGGGTATGCATCAATGAGTCAACAACAACACAACCATGAGGATAGTAAGCCATGTGTCACGCCGGTCACGATGATGGGGGTTTTATCTTATCTGTATGTGCGCCAAAATCAATTCAATGCTGACGCAGTCGATGAATCATCTGTGCCCACAATGGTCACGCTATCATAGTTCACTATAAGCCTCGAACCGTCCAATCACATGTTCTACTCTGGTAGTGTAGTCGGTTAGCACGTGGGATTTTGATTATTCAAAACCTTCCCGAGTCCTCGGTTCGAATCCGAGCCGGAGTGTTTTTTTGTTGCTTTTTGGAGTAATTTATCAAAACGATCTGCAATATCAATTGTGTTTTTTTATCTGCAACGTTCACAACATGTATTATAACTGTTTTGCTTCACCTTCCTATTTCGCGCATACTGGTCACCGCTGAGACGACGCGAAAAATGATATACCAGTATGCTCTAGCATATGAGCATCAAACCGGGTTGATCTAAAAGATTATGGTCTCCTTTCGAGAAACGATGGCTGTTTTCCACTGGAATTCCTGAAGTTCTAGAATCAATTTCAACCTGGGTAAAGACTGAGGTCCGTGGCCAATCATTTTTGTCATTTTGTAGCCGATGAAAAACAACCTTGATGCTGCGGCTTGGCTGAGCTAAATTTGGCTGGTCACCGGAATGCCAGCAGTCAAGCAAGGAACTAAAGGCGGGGCCGCGACGCGGTTTGGCGACTCCACATCGCCGACCAGCGCGGAAACAACAATAACTTTAGCAGGCGTCGCTGGTAGCCAAATCGAGAGGGTCAATCCGCGATTGTTTTCCAAATTGATTGTTCGCTTCGCTTACCTCGACCTCGACCGACAACTCCCTCATTTCACCACCGAAACAACCTTCGATTGTTCGCGAACATCTTGATTGTGCCTACTGCCGCCCAGCTTGACATTTGCATCCTCACCGGCACGAGTCGCATCACCGCTGCTGGAAGAAACCATGCATTTATTCTCGATCGCGACCAAGCAACCGTTCGCTTGACTACCGTTCACCCCGTCAACACCCGCCAACGATCCGAGCCAGTCTCCCTTCAAGACAGTGCTACGATGACTTACAGCCCGCGCAGCCCGCCCGACGTGCTCGCCACGGCGCGTCCCAATGGTGGCACAGGTCGCACGCCCCAGTCTATAGTGGGCCACAAGAGGACAGGATCCGGTCGCATCGAGTCCAAGGAGAATCTACACGACGAAGAAGGCGCCTCCTTCACTTTCTCCTCCCCGGACCTCTCGGTAGGAAGTGCGACCAAGTCACGACTTCCCCATAGCCCAATAGCCCGACCGGTGTCGCTATTGAGCCGTACCAACCTGTCCAGGGATTCACCTCGGGACTCTCAGATCCCACGACCGAAGACTTCTGCACCAACACCGGAACATCTCAACGGTCAGCGACCTGCAGGATCACCTATGCCCTCTCCGGCCGACAGTGGCCGACGACGACGACAACCTTTAGGACTAAAAGCTGCATTTCAGCTTGCAGAGGCACAAGAGTTTAGAGAACGCAGTGGCTCCTCGTCTTCGAGCAGTTCCAACATTGATCTGAAGAAGGCTTTTGAAATGGCGAATGCCGAGGCCAATAGGGTGGCTTACGGATCACCAAGTCCGGCTCCTCGTTCATATCGGCGTAGGGAGTCGATAGATACGAGATCGAACCAGTACTTTGGAAGTGTCGGGGGCGTCGACCTCGGCCAGCGTCTCCGCCAGTTCGACAAGAATCATCAAATCGGTAGCAGCAATGGAGCCTTTGACGGCTTGTTCACGAGCAACGGACACGCGGCACCGAAAGCCGCGCAGGAGGACAAGCAAGCCGAACGCCAGTCAGGCAAGGTCGAAGAATTGCCCAACCGGAGCGCTGGACCTGACATTGACTTCCCTGATCCTGATCTTGATCCGCTGTCACCAGTCGATTACGGAAATGAGGACCTTGGCAGCTCTCCGATTGCGCGGCCTACCAATCCGTCACCAGAGAAGAGCTTTGGCTGGGACCTGGATGCTGACTTCACAGCTGGTGATCTGCAAGTATCGAATAGTCCTCGAATAAAATTAGGCAGAAACAACAGCCCACCGAATGATTCCGCACCAGCATCACCAATTTTTGACCAGCCAATACGGACCAACGATAAGCTCGACAAAATCCGGCAGGCGGAGATTGAGGCTGCGAATGCCGACATTCCTGAAGAAGAGTCCAGTCTTTTGCGAAGGAGGACGAATCCTCGGTTGGATGAGATCAGAGCTCGGGAAATGGCTGCGGTGTCTCCTCGGGCCTTATCACAGAGCAAACTCGACGAGATTCGAGCCAAAAATGCCGAGGCCCGCTCCCGCTCCTCATCCCCGGAAGAGGAGAGGAACTTCGGCCTGCAAAGCTCTCGAGAAAAGCCGTGGACGTCTATTAGAGATAGAGTCAACGCTAATCGCGAGACAGCGGCTGGAGTTGGCAAATCTGCCTCACCCCAGCATAACTCTAGACTTCCCAGGTCAACAAGCCAAGCTGCTTCGGATCGCGAAACAAAGGAGAGTCTCTTGTCGAAGCGGTCTCAGTTGGACACCAAAGATGATACTGACTTGCTTCGGCGACTCACAGAGGCAACAAGTCCTCCTCCAAGAAATCCACCACAACCTCGAGATCCTACACCAGACATTGCCCCCACCAACAACAAGGCGCCCGAGAGAGATGACGAACACCGACGTCCCTTTCGTGAAGAACAGCAGTCCCGAGACACGCGAGCTAAGAGCTCCCGAGATAGGCTTACTGTTGACCTTGCGGGCACATTGCTCGACAAGGCTCCATCAGAAACAGATCCCGTAGACCGGATCGAGGCTGAGATGGATCTCTTTGCGCTTGCTAAGGACCAATCCGAAAAGAGTTCATCTCGGGCTAAATCCCCTGGTCTCTCTGATAGGTCACCGATCGAAGAAACGCCAAAGGCCAAGACTCGCGTTGACCCTTCGACACTCCCGACTCCTCGTGTCATGGGTGCATATGTCGAGACACCAGCTACTGTCAAGGTGGAAAGAGACCTCGACTGGACCGATGTCGAATCAGATACATCAGCCCCTCAGACAAAGATACCGACCAAAAAGACGGAAGTCTCGAAGGAGCCAAAGATCAAATACGAAGACACCGACTCTTCCGACAAGGGTAAAACTACCCGCCGTGTTAAGCGCCGAACGAAACGCCGTCTTGTCAATACCGCCAAAATTCCCACTGTCAAGGATGACCTTCGCATGATCAAACGCCAAAACCACATTGAGGATTCCACTCTGGACGACTTTGATGACCTGCTGGACAACGAAGATATCGATCCCTCCATTGAAGACGACCTCAAGAGCGAAGACGATGATGAGAAAACCTGGCTTCGCATGAGCAAGTCGCTCCAGACGGGTCTTCAAGGCATTCGTTCTGCCAAGCTGGGCATCGAACGTTTGGAAGACAAGATATCGCAAAGCAAGCAAAAATCAGCTTTGGTCCAAAGCTCGACGATCTTCGAAACACAAGACACACCGATGGCGTACCATCCGTCATACAGGGAACCACAGTTTGGTTTTCCAGTCTTCTATCGCCGGTACCCTCAATTCCGACTCACACCACTGGGCCTCGTTACCTTTCTCTTTGCCATTTGGTACGCCGTCGAGTCTGTCTTCTGCTCTCTCTACGTCGATGCCTACAACTGTCCTAGCGGCATGACTTGTGACTGGTCACCGAACGAGCCCTACTTTCCATACGCGGCGCCATTCATGCTCGATGAATGGGCCACCGGCGGCAAAGGACGTGCACTGGCATGGCGCGTCGGTCAGGAATTTGGCGATGTGGCTGCAGAAGTGTCGGACTGGGTCACCGGACACGACTTTACCCAAGACGAAATCATGTACATGGATGTCTGGGACAGACGTAGGCACAGACGCAGACTCAACAAGCGCGGTTTGTACAGGAAATGGATCGAGCCGGTGCAGCACAAGTACAAGTTCCAGGCTTGGCGGGATTCATGGAATGAAAAGCAACGCGACCTCGACGAGGGCATTCCCATGTGGGAAGACGAGAGCATGAATGCAGACGAAGTGCTGTAAGAGAGACGGAACGACGCTGGAAGGAAGCTCCAGAGCAGGAGGCATGAGTCATTATATGGAGGAAGCATCATATACAAAGGAAACTGTAGTCAGTATTATGTTCCAGGCTGGCTACGGTGCGAGCGGGCGTTGTTGAGGGATGATACCATTGGCGAAGTTGCATTTACATCGCCGTATGATTCAGCAAGGCGTTACTGGCTATCTATTTGCAGCAAAGGAGAGAAATGAAGAAACATCATGTCAAACAATATTTTACATGTCACACATTTTCGAGCAGTGCAAATGACCATGGCACTTGTTCAATATCAGTTTGTGCAGATCTCCGTAATGTGCAAGTGCATTTGACAGTGCGGCACGGACGCCCCACTCTCCGTAAGAGGTTGCCTTGTGCGGCTGTCAGGTCGATGGTCTGATACATTTGATGATCATATTGGACCCTGACTGTGCTACACTTGATAACACTTACCATCAAAGTTTGTGCTGTCACACACTGGGCACCGAACAACCAGCCAAGGGTGGCTTGGATCATGTGTTGAGACTGCTCGCCGCTCGCAAGGACGGTTGATCCGGGACCATGCTGTTCATCAATGTTGACGAACCGAGGTGTCCAGGGACATCTGCGGCACGCAGGGCTGTCCGATCGCAAGCGGCGAGGTCGGGACATGCCAAGATCAGGCGGCAACGTATGTGCGAGTATCAGGGCCGGACAATGCCGCAGCTGCCAGACGGCACATTCAATCACCCGAGCATGTATGGAGAGGTTCCCGAGTATGGGGGTCTGATCAACACTGTGCTTCCGAGCCGGGGAGATGATTTTGATGCTTGCTGTCGTGCACTTTCATCTTTGGAGCATCGTCTATTCGATCATTGTAAGCACATGCCCATATCTCTACTCAATGATGTATACATGCTGATACACTTTTGCGCATCAAGACATTCGGATAGTTGTACCTTTCGAGACCCGGCACTGCCAACAGTTCACAGATCCCGAATCATACAAGCACAACATCGCCACGCAGTGGGTTCCTACGGCCATTGCCGATATGGGCATGTTGAGCGGTATTTTTTTGTATGCTTGCCGCAGTCTTCATATCCTGACGAAGGATCGCTACTACTACGAGCTCGCGCTTTACTACAAATTGGAATGTCTTCGGCTGCTGCAGGAAGCCCTATCTTCTCCTGCAATGACAGCAACTACGATGGATGTCATCATACCGAGAGCCCTGCAGCTGGCGTCCGATGAGGTACAGAGATCTGTCACAGTTTTCATCCGGTCGTGTCCAACTGACACTCTCCGATAGCTTGCACTTGGTGATGTACCGACATGTAAGAGCCACATGGATGGAGTGGTGCGTATGGTCGTTTTGAAGGGTGGGATGGACAAAGTGGATGCGATGCACGGGTTTCTGAGGCAGATGGTTTCGGTCTTTGCTTGTTCGGAGCAATTACAAGCCGCAGATAGACTAATACGAGAGATGTGAGTTGATCATTGGAAGCTCAGATCACCAGGTTTGTACTCCTCCTCCTCCTAGAGTCGAGTCCATAGTCTGGCGGTGGACGAAGCCGATCAGTGGGACCAGCTTGGTGTGGAAATGCCAAGCTTTGCATTGTCCTTTTCGGGACAAGTCTTAGCAGGCGTGCGATATAATTGGTCGGCATAGTTCCAATGCCCAGCGCCTTTGCATGATGCTGTAATCAGGTACAAATCCTGACCCAAAACCAAGAGAATCCGATGTTGAATAGAGTAATTTAAGAAGTATAAAGATGTGTCCGTCTCAATGTATATTGTACCAGATGTCTCTGTCTTCACAGTATATCTTAAACCCCTTTTATTCTAGTTCCATGTCCAAATACGCGGATTCCCACAAGAAACCCAATGGGCCAGGCGATGCGAGACCTACTGCCATGCAAATTGTTGAGGATGAGGGTAGGCTTGGAACCATGAAAGACAAGGTACCATTCTTCTTCCGTGGTCCCAAATCTCTGAGTAACACGAACTTATGAACTTTCAGGTCGTGTTGGTTACTGGCGCTTCTTCCGGCATTGGCATCGAGACAGCTCGCGCCATGGCTGCCACTGGTGCAAAGGTCTTCCTCGCTGTCAGGTCTCTCGAAAAGGCGCAGCAGGCGTGTTCGTCATTCTTGGAATCTGGTCGCGTAGAGCTCCTGAGATGCGACACAAGCTCCCTGTCATCTGTCAGAGACGCTGCTGCAGCATTCCTCGCCAAGTCCTCAGTACTAAATATCCTGATCTGCAATGCCGGAATCATGATGGTACCCAATCGAGAGGAGTCCATCGATGGCTTCGAAATTCAACTCGCAACCAACTACTTGGGAAATTTTCTCCTCTTCTGGCTCCTCAGGAATGCCATGATCCAAGGCTCGACTTCGGACTTCAATTCACGTCTCATCAATGTTTCGACTTTCGAGCAGTGGACATCACAGTTCCGAGATTCAATTTGACGACTTCAACTTCGCACAGGATGACGCATATGATCCTTCCAAGGCATACGGTCAGAGCAAACTTGCCCAGATTTACATGGCGAACTATGTCGACCGCGTGTTTGGTCCCCGTGGTATTCAAGCGCTTAGTGTAATGCCCGGGGGCATCTTGACCAACCTGCAGCAGCACTTGTCTGAAGCTGCCAAGGCGAGCTGGACGGAAAACGAGCAATTGATGAAGTGGATGAAGAGTCCACAGCAGGGTGCGGCCACCACTGTTCTCGCAGCCGTTGGTCACGAATGGGAGGGTAGGGGCGGCAAATATTTGGAGGATTGCGGTGTTGCATCTTTTTCGCCTCTGATTCCTGGTGTTAGAGGTGCCAGTGACTACGCCTATGACCAAATCAAGGAAGACAAGCTGTTTGAGGTGACTCTTGAGTTGTTAAAGCTGGAAACGTAGTTTGATTGTATCAATCTTAAAGCTCACAGGTGTTAGTCTTGCAAGTTTGTTAACAGGAATAATTAAAATACCAACCCGTCATTCTTCTTTGTCAGCCAGAGCACCGTGAATCACCGTGCAATACTTCTACGTACCTAGTTATATAATGAGCTACGAGCTCCTATCACTCTACTTCAACTCAATCATTACTTTTAAGTTCTTGTTCATGATGTTTCCGGAGATTATCACTTGCCTATCTCCGTGAAATTCCAGCTCTACCTTGGCCTGTTTCCCAACTTGAGAGCATGGACTTGTCACTGGTGGTCTCTCCTCTAGCTAACCCACAGGTCTCTGCCTAGGTCATGCTCGACCTGGTGGCCATCATGAAACCGCGTCGCGGTTCGACTTCATGCAGGCTGGGCTCAAAAAGAGCCCAGAGCTTTATCCGCACCCCCGCGGCGTCGGCGCCCACCAAAGTGCGATTCTTCCCAATCCTTATCGGCTTGTGCATATTGTTCTAGCCTTGTTGTTTGTTTATTTTCCCCTCCACGCGCTTCAATCCGAAAGAAGCCTTTCATCTCGCGAATTTAACAATTCTCTCTTAGAACTCTGTTTCCTCAAGCGCCCGTGCATCTTCCAACCATTAGCAATCATCAGCCATCCATCGGCCTTCCACAGCCGTTCATCATTGGGGGAGGAGCAATTCATCTTGAAGACTCTCGTCCCACTCCAGCAACCAGTCACAGCTCTTGGCTTGCCTAAGCTCACAAGCGATCGCCGATCGTCCGTTTTCTGTTAGTATTTACCCGACCTCGACTCAATGCAGAAGAGTTCCGTCTGACATTTTGTAAAGATTTTCATCCCGCGCTTTAGACGGTCAGTCTCAGCCATTCGCAGAAGAAGAAGAAGGAGGACAGAGGGAGAAAGGGAAAAAGGAAAACGGATAAGGGACATCTTCACAGTCAAACTGGAGTCGCCACTCTCGGTCATTGCCAAGGTCTTCGGCCAGGTGATTCGAGTGGACTCGAGGAGACGAGCCGTTCTACTTCCCCCCAAGAGGCAACCCAACCTAAGAAGCAGACCAAGAATGTCGCGAACACACTCGACTCCGGACCTCGATTGGTCGTTATTCTGCAGATCAAGCGGTATCCCAAGAATCACCCGGCCTGAGGGCGCCATGACCAACCCGGCGACTCACTTGGCCTTTCTTCTTCCCGTCGAAAGCACCTCAAGAAGCACCCCGCCAAGGATGTCGCGAACACACTAAATTCCGGAACTGATTGCCATTCCTCTTCGGATCAAGAGATATCTGAAGAATCACCCGGCCTGAGGGCGCCGCGAACACACTAAATTCCGGAATTGATTGGCTGTTCCTCTTCAGACAAAGAGATATCTGAAAACCCACCCAGCATGAGGACGCCGTGAAAGTGACCAACCCCGGCGACTCACTTGGCCGTTCTCACCGGACGACTTCTGCACCTCTGTTCTCAAATGCCAATCTGATAGAGATTCGACGTCGGATGACCCCTACCTACTCAAATGTTGCTATTGCCATCCGGATTGACAACTCTGGCCATGGCGAGAACAGTGGTTGTGGCCTCATGAAGACGCCTGCTCGGTACGAACACCAACAGGAATCTCCTGAGCCACTACCTCCTCGCCCTCCTCGGCCGCGTCTTCTTGGTGGCATCAGTCCCTGATTTTCTCTCCTCTGTTCCCCCGAACTGCCATCTTCCTGCCTCTACCTCGATGCCGGAGCAGATAACTCCGGGCAGCGTTATAAGCGGTGCCTGCATAACGTACTCGAACCTCGAGGAGCTCATCCGACGTCGATGGCAAACGCGCCGTCAAGAAGGCCAACGTCAAGGCATTTCTTCTGCCCATTGAGAAGCAAAGCGCCTCGAGCGCATGGACCTCGCTGCAGTGAATGAGTTCAAGGATCTACGAGTACAGACCCTTCGTCTAATAGTTGCAAGAGCGAGAGTTCTGCTCCTCTGAAGCACGAGACGGTTCTTTACAGTACTACTTTTCTCTAGATATTCAATCCGGTATTCGATATAAATCACACAAAAGTTCAAATCCCATGCTCTCACCTCTTCTATCTGATCTCGTCCCTTGTCTGTATCTGTATTTTGCTGTTAGTATCTGTCCCCCACCATTGTCGCTGTCTTCGCCAAGGTGCACGTGGGGGACCAAGAGCTCATCTCAGCCTGGTGGGCAACCGAGCTAGCCCCCTGAAGACGCGGTGGACATGAAGCATTTGCTGTCTGGTACTGAGATACTATTGTTGGGTTAGGGACAATCAAATCTGTTTGACCGCACACGCGGGTGCTGCCCAGTGGAAATTCTGCCAGCAGAACCCTCTATCGCAATCAGTGACGGGTGGTTTCAGGATTATTTATTTGAGCTCTGGTCGGCTGCACCAAGACTTTTCATTCTTTCTCCCTTGCCGCGCGGACTTTAATTCATCTTCCTTCATCGACAACCCAATTACACAATCCATCATCCTTCAATGACGACCCAATCACACAATCCATCATCCTTCATTGACGACCCAACCACAACACAGCTGCGAAGATGTCTCAACAGCGACAAGAACAGTTCGCCTCGGTCAATGTGACTGACCGGATCTTCGTCCAAGACGGTCAGGTATACATGAAGATGGACGATATCCATCAACTCAATTCGACTTGTGTCCGAGTGGTAAGTAACCCCATCCCCACATTCATCACACAGTTTCCACCACTGTTCTTGTGTCTATTGCATACATTCATGGTTGCCGATGCTCAACAAGTTTTTTTGGATGGAAATTTTGTTGCACAGATTATTCATCTTCTCTTCGGACTACATGCTAATGCCATCTCTCTCTCAACAGCTTGAGGCAGGCGAGATTCACACCACCCAGCAGGAGAACAGTCGACTCGCCCATTTGACGCAGCTGGGTGTCCCTGGACTTACACCAACGTTCGGCAATGCACAAGAGCTTGCCGCCAGCACGGAAGGATTTCCCGCCCCCGACCGAGCGTCGCAGTCCTCCACTCCGGCCCCGCCAGCCGCTTTGCGTCCCCTTGCTCCCGCCGACACCGCCGCAACTGGTCCTCGCACACGCACTCAGCCTCCTCTACCAGCCAGGTTGGAACGGCGCGATGTCAAGAGCGTTACCCAGTGCCGTATCCCAGGCTGTCTGGATGGATACTCGAAGTTCGAGGACGTCACGAGGCTCGCCGCCCACCTGATCGCTCGTCACAACAGGGGTGATTCGTCCGGAATTAAGTGTCACTTCTGGTGTTGCGCATACGCCGATACAAAGCGGCGTCCCAAGGACCTGAGATGTAAGTTGTTTTCCTCCTTATATTTTACTTGGTTCACCCTTCCCTTTTTGCCTGGAGAAAAAGTTGTGATCCGGCGATTGCGTTTTCCATTCATCTTGAGACAAAACTATTTCTTCCTTGTATTTGGGATAAAAGGATTATGACTGACGCTTATTTGCCAGGGCACCTGCGGGAGCATAATTACGTCGGCCACCTGGATGCCCCTCCGGTGGGCGACCCACCGGAGTGGGACTATAATCAGGCACCTCTTCTAATCGAACCGTCCCCGTCCAGTGGTCCTTGGGAGTCGCCTACTCCAGCTCCGCGCCAGGCCTCCCCGAAGTCCTTGACACTTGAGCCGATCTGCTCAAGCCCGGCCCCATTGTCTTTACCCTCGATTTCTGCGCTGGGGCTTCTGAGTTACCAGCCAGAGGTAGTAGAGGAATGGGGTCGATACAAGTGACGCTGTTGTCCTGAACAATCCTTTTCCGTTTTCTTTTTTCCCTTTTCTTTTTGTATGTGGTTTCCCGATTTTGATTTTCTATTCTTTTGTCTTGTTCGATTTGTAATTTCTAATCCCGTGAGCACCGAAGGACCGGGCCTTCTTTAGTTGTATTTCTTTTGTTGCGTTTGTCTTTTTTGTAATCCCGCGTAATCAGGAAGACCGGGCTTCTATTAATTTAATTTTTATTCCCGTGTATAAAGGAGGACCGGGCCTCCATTAATTTGGCTTACGTTTCTGCTGTACTGTGACAGGTATCAAGATTTTGCTTAGAGAACTTATGTTTGTGTGTCTTTTATTTTAAACATCATACAACCTCATAGTCGAAAGAAATACTTTGGGGCACTACAAAGTTTCAACAAACATAAAATTTGGATATATTAACTCGAATGTAATCACTGAATTGATTCTTGACAAGACAAAATATGTATTGCCGACTGGGCCACTTGTCACGTATCCAGATCTTCTGCTTCCGCTATGGTTCTTCCAGCTATATATATTATTTTCGCTAACTAACAGCGAAC
Organism: Pestalotiopsis sp. NC0098; assembly: GCA_022432395.1. Lineage (NCBI taxonomy): Eukaryota > Fungi > Ascomycota > Sordariomycetes > Amphisphaeriales > Sporocadaceae > Pestalotiopsis > Pestalotiopsis sp. NC0098. The sequence goes on along the minus strand of JAJKLJ010000015.1, from coordinate 762,069 downwards.
ATGCGATTCATTTGCATGTCTCTGCTCTGCCGGCCTTGTATTTCAAAGGCCCGCCCAAAATCTTCTCGATGGATAGCAGCATGCTGTAACAGCCTGCGGAGGAACAGACAGAGATGCCTGTCATTTGGGTTCCCGCTGGCTGATAATAAGTTTACTGAATGCATATAGTAAACGCCTTCAACTACCGTAAACAGCAAGCGGCACAATGCCTTCGCAAAGACACGCCACAAGGTGCACAGTCGTCAACATAAAAGGCCGTGTGTTCATCTATAATGGACAGGTGTATCTGATGGAAGTTCCCGAAGAGGAGAAGGCATCTGGCAGAGGACCACTGGCGGTTAGTTTCCCAATTTCCGCACGATGTCCCCATCTCCCCATGTCCGGTCTGTTGCCACATCACCTGCAAATCCTCTTGCACAGATTAGTCTTCTTGTCTTGGGTGCGTATACTAATGTGAACCTCTTTCAATAGTTTACGGTGGAATCTGATTTCAGAGAAGAGGGCGATGGTATCGCTCTAAGGTTGGCAGAAAACGGCGCTGCCAGGGTCCCAGTGGCGTCCCAAGAAGACGTCGATATGGAGGCTACTCCCCAGACTCCTCGACCTTTCATACCTGCGGCTCGTGTAGCCCCTCTGCAGACCCCTCTGCCAACGTTACCCTCCGCCCTGTCGGAGACAACATGCTTATAGAGCCATTAGTGGTCCGTCGCGACGTTAGTGACTACTGGCGACCAATGTACAACACTTTCGGGCGTTCTCGAGCACTAACTCTTGTGCCCGTAAGACAGCGGCTCCGGGGACAGCAACAGCAGCTGTTAGGGGAATCTCGCCCACACCCTGTATAGCCTCACAGCAGATGAGCTGCGAGAGCTAATACTCGCCCCGGCTCCGGCCCCAGCCCCAGCAGCCCCTGACAGTCACTACATGGAAGAAGTAAAGCACGTCTTGGAATGCCGGGTGCCGGGTGCCGGGTGCCGGGATGCCCAGATTGGGGCCTTGTCTTCGCCAATGTCACGGAGCTTGGGAACCATCTACTAGTTGCCCACAACCGAGGGGACTCGACTGGTGATAGGTGCTATTTCTGGTGTTGCGATAAGCCGAACAAGGCCCGCAGCAAGAAGCACTTTAAACGTAAGTTTCATCTTTGTTGTCTCGACCCGCTTGTTCCCCTATTTTAATGTAGAAGAAGCTATTATCTGATGATTGCATTCCGTCCCGAAAGCATTTGTTTTATAATTTAAGCTAGGAATTGAAGCACTATGGCTAACTCTTGTTTTTAGGCCATTTGAGGGAGCACAACTGCGTTGGACATTACGACAGAGCTCCCAATAGGGCTTTGCCAGATGAATATTTCCGCGGCTCCGGACCAAGGTTGGAGCGACCATGACTTCTTCGAAAAAAGTGGTCTCCTTTGTTTTTCCTCTGTTTCTTGCTTTTCTTTTCTTTTCTTTTGTTTTTTTTTATAAATTTTAATCCCGTGGAATAGAGGCCCGGTCTGGTAGTCAGCATTTATGACACGGGTTGGCATTTTGGCGCTTTTGTGATGTTGGTAGTCCCACTATTCAGGCGTCGTCTGATTGGTTCTTAGTATAAATGAATACGGTCGTGGAGGGGAGCTAGGTACGACCGTATCAGGTAGAGCAAAACTAACTAACTGTTGATCCTCTGCTCAAGCACGAGAATGAAGGATGTAATACTGTAGGAAGAGAAACAGATTTATTCACAGCGCAAAGAAGAACAACAAGACCTACGCCGATGTCTTCCACACAGTGCCATGCAAACCTTCTGCCCCATTCGATTGCAAGTCCCGCGACCAACGCGTACTATGTAGCAGCATCTGTTCCCATACCATAAATATCCTTTGCGCAACAAAAATGTTCTCCATGTAAGCACCAAAGGCTGGACATGACAGCGATGCCTTATTTATTACCGGCCCTCGATAAGCCGTTCATGCGGATAGTCGAGGATCGCTCGATTGTACCTCCCTCCCTCAATGTCTCTTACAAGCTGGCGATGGCTGCCGCGCGTCTTGTTTGGTGAAGACACTTGGTAGCCAAACAGAAGATCCACGTGTGGTTTTCACGAACAACATTCCAGCCTATGATTCCATCCGTGAAGGGTATTTTGTAGTGGTGATGGGACGGAAATGTGTCACTTTATGGCCCGTCGGATGGAAAGCCATGTCTTCAACATTGATAACCAGATTGACTGTGTGACTTTGCTACTATTGAAACGACTAGATCCGGTTGCTAACATGTAAGGACATTTGCACAAGTTTCTAGGTTTCAAAGGTGCGTGGATTAATGCGCCCAATCAAAACAACAGGCAGTGGGCTGGCGAGGGCAAGGTACTTGTGTGCAAAAGGTAGGTATCTTCATGCAGTCTGAGGCAAACGCGCCGCCGCAGAGAACCGGCGCGTAGGTACAAAATCGGCCGCTGCATGAAACCCGCGGCCATTGCGCGTCGCCCACCAAGTTGCGTTTCATTGTCCTTTGTTGTGGCAGCTTGAAAAAGTTTTTGCACCCTCCCACACCACACTTTTACTCACACCTCGCCGAGCTCTCTGGGCAAAAATACCCACCTCCATAACAACACACCACAAAGCCAAGACAGTCAAACACAACCAACTCTCGCACAACTACTAACGTGAGGTTGTCTTCCCAGGCGTCCATTGTGCGCGGCCGTCGCCCTTCAAGTTGTCGTTCCCACAGATCCAAGAACCTCTCCTGGACATCCTCACACCCAGCAGAGCGTCATGGATCGCCCCTCGCCAGAGTCACAGTCAGGACCTTCAAGGTACGTGATTTTACGGACGACTTTCCCGTCAAATCGAACGGTGAACCTGACATTTACCCGAGCTTCCTGACTAATTAGACTCGACAGATTAGACATCAGAGTCTTGCACAGTTGCTTCGCCTCATCGCAAGAATGACAGCCACGCGCACGTCGAAGGCCTTTGCGGACCTACCCGCATCGGCTTCCAAACACCAAGGTCCCCTTGGCCGCCGCCGCCAGGCTCCACGCTGCATGGCACAGCTCCTGATCCTCATCAACTCTGCTGGACCCGCATGGGCTCTCACAGTTCGGAGTTGCGCAAACGCTCCTCTCGTGCCCCTCCCAAGTACCTCTTCTCCATCCGGTCTTTGCTGGTGCGCCCGCTCCTCTTTTAGCTGCCCCTCCGCTAGCTACTCCTCCGCCGACTACCCACCCCTCCGCCCCTCCCCACCTTTCCGCCGCTGCACCCGGCGCTCTCCCCGGGCTGCCCCTCTCCCGGCTGTTTAACCTCCGCCGGCCGATTCACACCCAGCCATTCATCAACAACTCTTTGCTCGCTTCCGCTTCTCAACACTTGGAAGCATGGCGGATCGTTGTTGGTCCTGCCGCTTTCATCGCGTTAGCCGAAGCTCGGGGTCATTGATCTGCCCGTCTGATTTCGGCAGGCGCACAGCACATCATGGTGTACAAGATTCACAAGGTTGCCGCCCCTCCGTCTGAACCGCATGACGTCCGAGAAACATTCGATGGAAGCGATCGTCCAATCAACATTCGATGGAAGCGATCGTCCAATCAACACTCGATGGAAGCGCCCGTCCGAGCAGTATTCAACGGAAGCGCCAGTCCAATCCACACCCGATGGAAGCGCCCGTCCAATGAACACTCGATGAAAACGGCTCAACGAGGACTTGATTATAATGTACGCCTCAAATCCATGATGATCTCGACTCGTTGGTATTCACATTGAAGCCACTTTCGGCATCGATCACCAAGCCATCTCCCATTCCTGGAGTATGACATGGGCGCATGTGGTTGTATAGATTGTGGGATATCTTTGCGAACGTCGTCGAACTCGGTGAACACCTGGTTGTGGTCCACAATCAAGGCGACAAGTCTGGCAACAAGTGCCATTTCCGGCGCTGGTGGTGAATTCAACACCGACCACCACCATGCTGTTCCCCAGACGGTGGCGGCGCTCCCGCCCTACCCTGAGCCTGCCCCGTTGAAGGTCTCATGCCCCACCGATACCTGGCTCCTGCCCCGAGTCACGGCGTGGAGACCTTACCCGGACCGTGGCTCCTGCCGATATTGCTGCTGCACGTCGCTCCCGCTCTACCCGGAGCGTGCTCCGCTTAAGGTCGTATGCCACACCGAGACATGGCTCTTGCCCCGAGAGCGACGTGGCGGCCTTACCCGGAGCGTGGCCCTTGCCGATGTTCCCGCTACCTACTGCACGCCGCACCCGCCTTACCCGCACCGCTGCCGTCACTGAGCAGTCACGAGAACGCGAACCTCAAGGCCCCGGCAGAATCTCGTTTGCAATCAGTGACTGGTGGTTTCAGAAGTGTTTATTTCAGCTCTGCTCGACTGTGCGCCAAACTTGAGGTCAATGGCCCTCGACTGTCCAAGTCCACAATCAGCCTCCTCCTGGTTCTTGGGCATGTTCTCCAAAGAAGGAATACTCATTATACTTTCTGTACGACCCATTTCAATTTTACTGGATTCGAGCTGTGCCCAGGTGAACCTCGAACACTTGGACAAGGACATTCTCTCCGAGATGCTGCGGGCTATCGCCTGTCCTCAAAGGACACGTCAGCTCATCCCATTCTGCGCAAGCTCCCTGACCTTGAGCTACTTTGCAAAAAAAACACCACACGGCGCACAGTCATTGGTGTTTCTTCAGGACGCGCATACCTTTACACAACTGCGCCTTTCAACTGTCCATCATCAGCAAGTCTCTCACAGCTGCGAAAATGTCTGGACCGAGAGAGGCGATCAACGTGACCGATCGCGTCGTAATTTACGCGGGGCAGGTCTGCCAACAAGATTGTGGAACCACACCGGTGTCGAGACCATGGACACTGCCATGGCCGGCATGGACATCAACGAGCAGCGGGTCTGGCAGAACCCAGGAGCCCAGGCGGTCAATGAATGAATTAGAATGAATGTACCTTGAACCTGAAACCGTTGTTCAAGCTACTTGGTCCACGGTTGTACTTTGCCCTCGCGGGTGTTGTACTTGGTCTTTCTCTCTCCTTCGTCGGCTTCAAGTCCAGCAGTCACATCTTGAATCTCCAGTCTGGACCTTCTCGCACTTCGCTGCTTTGCAACTTTTAGGATATTGCCACACCTTTGGCAGAAATGCACTGCCAGGGTGTCGTCGTCAAAGATCGTCATTGAAAAGTCATTTCTCAGCAAAATGCCTGAGCTACCGACTGTTCAAAAAGGCGAATGGGTAGCCGAGAATTTCGATCTCCTGCTCGGAGCCATGGGCCGAACCTCTGGCGGTTGGAGCAATCCGCCATAGAAACAGTGATCGTGGAGGACGCCGTGTACAGTTCGCGCTTACACCGTAGACTGGCAACTACCGCGGCGGTTACAACAACTACCGCGGCGCCAACAACTATGGTGCACATCAGATTCTCTTGCTCTTCAACCACATACACAGATATCGGCGATATCCTCATTTCTGTCTTTCGCCGACGCCAAGCCGTTGCCCAAGATGGCACCACCACCAAAGCCTCCGTCCATCATCACGGGCACTAATGGGAGCCTCACCAAGGCAAGACATCAACAGTCATCTTCAAGATGTCCAACTCTGTTTCCCTGCGCGGACAGGCTGATGTGTTCGCCCCCGCCAATATGGCACCACCACCAAAGCCGGCAGCAAATGGGAGTTCTTACCAACTTCGGGGATTCCAAGATACACGAGACGCACGAGATCCTCATTGCCGCAGATCTTCGGGCAAATTCGTCCTGTCATGGAGGCCACATCTGTGGGCAGAACGAGTAAGCGGGCTGCCGGCCTGAGGGACAGGATAAAAGCGAGAACTTCTCGCCTCTGTCGCCGGAATGATGGAGAGCAAGTCAGGACCAAGGAAGAGATTGGCATGAGCACCTGGAACAAATCTACCGGTGTAAGAAGTAGATCACGACCACAAGACCTTCAACATCATCAACAAGTCAGCAGTCATCTTCAAGATGTCCGACTCTATCTCCCTGCGCGGACAGGCTGCTGTCTTTGACCCCGTTGCTAATGGCCCTGTCGCCATCACCGGCTCCATAGTTGAAAACACGGCTACAGTAAGCTTTCCCAGTACCGCACCTAATTTAAACCCTTTCTCGGTAGAGGTTCTCATTAAAATTAAAGTCTAACATTGATATTCCTATCAGCAGGACGAGACGAAGATGACGGTCCAGGCCCAGCCCCTAGCCGAGACATCAGAGGTGCCTGGTCAAGAACCATCCCACAGCGCATGCTCACATCCGGGGTGCAAGAGAAACGGGGACGACATCACAGTGGAGTGACGCTCAGGTTACTGACGCCGTCACTGCCGTCGATGGTACCGATGATTCTGCCGATGCCCAGAGTCATATTCAAGTACCAGTGGATGACAAGGCGGAGGTTGACGCCTATCAGTCGGCGGCTCTCGCCAATCGCCAGGCGTCTGCTACTAGCCAGACAGCAGTTGATACCAATCACATGGTGGTTGATGCCGGTCAGAGGATGGTTGCTGCCAGTCAGGCAGAGACTGTTGCCTTTCTGAGGGCCATAAGTAGTCGGGCCAGATTGAGCATGGACACTGGCTGAAGCTGACTGAATGGAAATAACGACCGAAATTGGCGGTTTTCTTTCTCTCTTGTCCTCCTCTTTCCTATTCTCTGAGAGGCCAGGCGGTTTAAAAAAAAAAAGTGCAAGAGGGTACCGTCGCCAACTCCGAGAAGTCTTACAATCAGGCTACCCAGAATGGTGTCGGCGCAGGCTCTGAGCTTGAGAATGATTCCTATCACGGGCCACAACCGGGAGGCTGACCAGGCCAGGTGTCGATATTTTCTACGAAAGCTAGGCGACGTCCTTAGGATATGTCTTCGCCGTCGCAAATCTCCTTAGGATGCAGGTACACCACTCAGATGAAATTGCGCGTCTGGGGAGACGATAACAAGGACGAAGACGAGACTGTGATGAAACAGATGATTGGTCCGGGCCCAGAGGGCCGACGTATCTACATCGGCAATCTCCTGGCCAGGAGGTTGCTTCCAAGCTGAAGCATCTGGCTGCTGCTCGCGAGGTAGACCATCGCCCTGGGGAAGATGTGACTTCTATATCAACGACCTCGCGTGGGCCGTGGATGATTGCGTGCCTTCAGGGCTACTGCTACCGCCATTTGACGAGCGCGCACATGACGCGGCAGGCGAGGCTCGCTACATATTTTCGGTATGGCTTTCGCAATGCGATGTGCAGAGACCGAGGGTCACTGAGGCTCATGACAGGGCGCATGCTTCAGACCTGGCAGTGCCAGCACCTACGGTGGTGGCTTCAACCACTACGGCGGCAACCACCACTAGAGAGTTTCCCTCGAGCTCCTGTTCCCTCAGCGCCTTGAGACTCTCTAGATGGCCAGGGCAACCCGACGTTCGCCAATAGGCGCGAGCTGGGTCAGCATCAGGCCGCAAGAAGCCGTTTGACATCGTGTCCGGTGGAGGGTTGCGGCAAGGCGGATGCTCCTCACCATGATGCGGCTGGTTTCCATAGACAGGAGGTTGAGGCTTTTCAGATGGCAGTCGATGGCCCTGGCGCCACCAACTCTGTCGACGCTCAGGTTACTGTCTCTACTGACCATCATGCTGTCGCTCAGTCCGAGCGCCTGCTATCAGTAAATGAGACCTGGCAGGCCAGCAACTATGGCTATGGCGGTGGCTTCACGATGGGACAAGTTGTTCCTGTTCAAAGACCTGTACGGAATCGGACCGGTGGAATTTGACACGGTGTCGGATACCTTGCAGGGCGAGATTGTCCAGAGAGATAGCATGGATAGATAAAGAAAGGGAAATTTTTTTTTTTTTTTTTTTTTTTTTTTTTTTTTACAAAAATGGTTGATGAATAATTGCTGGTTGTTCTTGCGCAGTTGAAAGCGCCAAAATATGGGCGTGCCCCACTCGACATCGTCTCTAAGATGCGCGATTCTGATTGGCTACGAGTATAAGTACACCATCTTTGCTTGTTAGGCAGACTAGCCCTCCGGCTTTGTGATCATGGCCGATAGTATCCACATTCAAGAAATAGCTGTATACAGTGAAAGGGGCTAGGTTTAACGTTTACAAATCTTAATACCATGCCGGCGCACGAAGTCAAAGTCGTGCGGCAGGAGAATCAATCCGCCCACGCAGCAGCTGCTGTCATTGTTCACTAATCCTCCAGCCGAAAATGCTTGGCGACCACTTCGGCGTTTGGAGAGCTGACAAAACAAGACAGCCGCCTGTATGTTGTACGGGACAGAAATCTTTTGTCATCGGCGAAAGCATTAGGCAAAAGCCGATGACGCAGAATACATAATCAATTGGTCGTGTACAGGACACTCAGTAAGGTACCATGTGTTTGTTTTCAGTGCGCATACTTGAGTATATAACAGGCGCATTTATTTCTCGGGATGAGGAGGACATACAGGAGCATATTCAACAGCGCGACAGTCAACTCATATTTCCTCCTGTTAGACCCATCAGATAATCTTCACTCGCCATATTCAAACCAGCCATGTCCGCATTCCAGAACATCCTCCTCATCGGAGCAACAGGCTCCATCGGCAGCGTGATCCTCGAAGCCCTGATCAAAGAACCCAGCTTCACCATAACCCTCCTCCAGCGCTCCTCCTCCTCCGCAAAACTCCCCTCGCACCTCCCCGTCATCCGCATCGCCGACACCTACCCAACAGAAGCCCTCGTCCACGCCTTTGCGGGCCAGGACGTCATCGTCAACTGCATGGCGGGCCTCTCGGTCCTCGACCAGCTGCGCATGATCGACGCAGCTATATCGGCAGGCGTCTGTCGCTACGTCCCCAGCGAGTTCGGCCTGAACAACATGCGGCCCGAGGCGCGGGCGCTCAGCCCTGTCTTCGCGGCCAAGGGCCGGGTCCAGGAGTACCTGCGCGCGCGGGCCGCCGAGGGTGTGATCGAGTGGATGAGTATTTCGTGCGGCATGTGGCTGCGATGGAGCATGGCGAACGATTTCTTGGGCATGCATGTTTCCGAACAGAGGTTTGTGTTCTGGGATGATGGCGAGGGAGTGTTTTCTTCTACCACGGAGGAGAATACGGCGGCGGGTTTAGTCGAGGCGCTCAAGAGGCCGGAGGAGACGAAGAACACCAATATCTTATTGAGTGATTTTGCTGTTTCCCAGAAGCAGCTGTTGGAGGCTATCGAGAGGGTGCAGGGCGTCAAATATGCTACCGAGACTATTGACAGCGACGCATTGATCAAGGAGAAGCAGGATGCGGTTCAAAATGGGGATGATTCCGCAACTTTTGCTCTCATCGAGACTGGGTTCGTTACTGGGCGCTACGGCGGCCACTTGGAAGAAGAGGGCAAGGTGATGAATGACATCTTGGGTTTGCCCAAGAAGACACTGGAGGAGGTGGTCAAGGGTGCTTTGAGTTCGCTCAAGATTGGTTCATAAATCAAAAAGAACGAAGGAAGGATTAAATAAGTCATGTGCAAAAAGAATGACAAAACAGTTCGTCCTCAGGTGTTGAACCCGATTGGCCTCGAACTGGTCTATGTTCGCAGTCATCTGCTCATATAGTCCCGAAAATGTCTGATCTCACGTAATTGATGCGTAGGTGGTGTACTACCGGGCCCGGGAATGAGGAAAGAGAAAGACACACTTGACGAAATGAGGAAGTCGGAATCGAGTATTTCTGTTCAAGCCACACTCTTAGAAATTTCATGCGTTCAGTACGACACGGACAATGATATTAGCTACATAACTCAACCAACGCCTCGCCATTCATCCCTTTACACTTCCGTTTCAACGCCAGCCTCCTTTTCGGAATGAGAAAACACCTTTTCAAGGCTTCCCTTGACTCGGCTTATTTTTCCTCCAATGTGATCCACCTCTCTTGCTGCGCGCCACTGCATGATGCCACGGTGCTTGCGGTGTAGCTGTTTGTGATGGTCCTTGTAGTCTCTCAGCTGGTTTCTGACACCCCGCGAGCCGTCATCCGCGTCATTGTGCCCAGGGGCCAATACAGAAGTTGCGGTTTCGATTGTTCCCTCGATCGGGTGGCGCAGAATGTTCTTCGCCTTCTTGATACCCGAAAGAGAAACGGTCGAGGAAGAGCGCGAGTGACCCTCGTCGTCGTCTGATGATTCCGAGGAAGAATCATTTGTGTGGACTTTGAGCTTCTTCTTGGCCTGGCTGTCGCTACCATCGTCCGAGTCCGAGTCATTGTCATCCGAATCGTCAAATTCGCCTTCACCTGCTAGGCTTTCATCTGTAACGGTATCCAAGCACTCCATGACTTGACGCATGTCTCCGTTCTTGGCTTTGGCCGCATAGCTCTTGTGAAATCCAGACAGACCACGCCAGAACTTGAGCGGAACTTCAATCTCCCCGATTGGCTGCTCGCCCTCTTCAAGGCCTTCGTAGCCCCAGCAACTTGAAGCCCTCGCCAGATTCTTCTTACCACCCTTCCAAACCTTTAAGGTGCGAACTTCTTCTTCTTCGTCGACCAATTCTTGGAGCCAGAGGACGGCAAAGGCTGCTGTTTTATCAGGACCAACACCGGATGAACGGAATTCAACCACCAAGGGCGAAGCGTATCTCTTGCGAACGGCAAGGAATGCACTCTCGTTTTCGCCCTTGTTCTTGAGCACCCACATGTTTCCTTCCTGATTGTATTTGTGCTTGCCCATATTGGTGTGGACCTTGAGGCGGTTGTTGAAAACGTCTTCCGATTGACCGGCCTTGGCCTTGATCGCGCCTCTGATCTCTAGAGTACCGTAGTCCCATCCCAGAAGATTTCGTGGCAGCGTCGCGTCAACGCTTCGCCAGACCATACTGATACGAGCTCGGCCGAACCCAATGCCGCCGACAAGGGGGTAGTTCTCCACGATCTGGCTCTTCTCCTTGAAGATCTTTGCAATGGGGAGGTAGACGATGCCAATGACCGGGTCATCTTCACGCTCTCGAGCATCTCGAACGCTGACAATGACCTCCGTGGTGCGCCAGTCTCTGATGAAACGCTCCGTCCCAGCATTGAAGAATGGCTTCGAGTTCTTCGGCTTGGTGCGCGTCTTGTAGATCTTCCTGTGGTTCAGAATGATGGTGCAGTAGCTGTCGGGCATATCGTCGTGATGTTCCGACTCGTCCTCGTCATCTTCTTTGCCTTTGCCGCTCGTATCCTTCTTTCGGAGTTTGGAGATTTCAAGGCCAGTGATGTTGTGGACCTGTACACTGAGTATACCCGAGGGATAATCATTTGAAGGCGGTGCTGAAATGATCATTGCGTCCTCCAACTCCCGGTAGTCTTGTGCTTTCTGTTGGTGGAGCTCGTCATCATCTGGAGCCTTGCCAGCCTCCCTCAACTTGTGGGCCGAAAGTTCCGAAACATGCTTCTTGAGCTGTTCCTTCGTCCTGATCTGCTCATCCACTTTTTGCTTCTCGAGTTGATACTGTTGGATTCTGGTCTTGGAAAAGTATCCAACACACCAGGTGAGAGAGCCGGCCATCTTCTCTTCAGAGTCTTGTCCTGTGAATCTGTCCTCGCGCTTCTGTACACGGTTGTGGGATTCCGGGTTCTTGATCAGAGACTTCAAGTCCAGCTCAACCCGACCCAAGTCATCGTCGGCGGTATACTTGTCCGAATCCCACAGCTGAACACGCAATTTCTCATCCGCATTGAGCTCTTCGGGCGAGACCAAAATCGAGGAATACTCATGCCAATCCGGGCTCTGGGTATTCTCGATGACGCGCGTGGAGGCTACTGGCTTGCCGAACTTGCCCCAAGATACTGTGACGTACGCATCACTGGCACCTTGCATAGGCCCGATTCCACCATCGCCTTGCTTGAAGCCGCTGGCCCGCTTGATGAAGACCAAGACAACTCCGCGACTGACAGTGTCCTTCTTGAAATCATCTCCGACCAACATGTCCTTCAGATTCAAAGTTAGACTCTTGGGTGCTACGTATTCTGCCAGCGCAGCGTCAATGGCAGACTGAACGAATGAGGAGATCAACGGGACATCCATAAGGTTGAGACTGTGCTTTGATAGGGGCACGCAAGAGAGGGAGGCCTTGGGTTGTCCGAGGAAAGTCAGAGTACAGAGACTGATAAAGGGAGGGTCGGGCTGTTCACAGATCAGTATTTGACACCGAGTTCACATCATGGAACGACTATACTCACGGTAAGCTGCAGCCTCAGGCGCATGACTCCGACTATACCGCGCAGCTCGACCCAGACAGGAACGGCTACACCTCCGGGAAGATAGAACTTCAAGTACATGTGAGCGCTCTTGGCCTTGGCCGCGATCGATTTGCCAGAAGATCGAGCTCGATACGAAAAGGCCAGCTCCAAGTTGATAAAGTCACCCTCCTCAGCCTCCATTCCTTCGCGGATAGCAACCTGTTCTTGCTCCTGCTGTTTCTTGTCGTTGTTATTGTCGTCGTCGTCCTTCTGTTTGCTGTCGTCGATTTCGTCATCTTCGTCCTCTTCCTGTTCATTCTGGGGGTCGGTCCGGTCGCTTTGGGTCTTCTTGTTAGGATTCTCCAGCTTTCCATCCGAGTCGACCGTCTTACTAGCAGCACCAGTCGGCAGCCAGCGGACACCAAGAATTCGAAGAGACTCATTACCCTGGCCCATATCATCGACGCTGACCATCTTGATAACTTTCGGCAACGAAGCCTGCATGACATCCTCGATCATGTCAATCAAGGAGGAAAATAGATCTGGGTTGACTAAAGGCCAAATGGAAGCGAAAAGGCGATTCAGCCACTGCACTGATTCTGGCATCTCCGTCTCATCGTCGAGTTCTTCTTCCTCGCGCACTCTGGCAGCATCCCAGGTTTCGTCCTCAAAGGCCTCTTCGACTTTCTTGTTAACCCAATGTCCCATACCAATGGCGGTACCTCCGGCCACGGCGACAAAGCCCAGGAAGCGAAGTACTGTGGACAATTGGAGATACTGGCGACCGCTGAATGACGGAAAGAAGAACATGAGTGCAGTGCACCCGCCTGTGATTGCGAGGCCCCAGTATACAGCTTTTTGGTAGATGCTTGCCAATTCTTTTCGCAAACTCTCAAAATCGGGACTTGGGAAGAGTTTCTGGGTGCCGTTGAATCCTCTCTGCATGTAGGCTTGCTCCCTGTCGAGATCTTCGTCAGACTTGGCAGCTCCTTGTGGTCCAGTCGCCGTGGTGTGAGTTGTACCAGGCTCTGCTATGTTTTCTGGTGCCGAGTGGAGATCCTTGTCTGTTTGGTCGTGGATGACAAGAGGCAGGTGAGTGACTGGATCAGTGACCTCGCGCCCGCCTCCATGACGTTTAGTCTTCTTCATGGCCTTGCGCTTCTCCTTGGGGTCGACGGTGCTGGCAGCTGCCTCCGTCGCAGTCTTCTTCTGCTTCTTACCGTCATCCTTTCGTGAAGACGGTCTCTGTGCATCTGGAGAGGGTTGCTGCTGCTGCTGCCGCTGTGGTTGTTGCTGTTGCTGTTGCTGCTGCTGTGGTTGTTGTTGTTGCTGTGTTTGTTGTGGAGGTGGCTGCGACTGGTACTGAGCCTGCCTTTCCTGCGGAGTAAACTCTTGGCTGCCCTGGTCAGGTGCCGTGGCATAGTTTCGGTTGGTAGACGGATAAGTCTGGTGTTGAGATTGCGGGCTGTCCTCGTCCTTGAAGATGGCTTTTACGGAGTTGAAGGCGCGCCGCGGCTTTGAATCATCTGCAGGCTCGTGCTGCGCGGCCTCCTCCTGCTCGGTCCTGTTGTCGAGCTCCTTTCTCTGTTCCCGGTAACCTTGAATGGTGGGGATTGGATGCCTTCCAGAGTGAGGACCGATGTAGTTCCTCCGGATGGCATCATCCTCCATGTCATTGTGTTCTGGAAGCATCGTCACTGGCGACGTGGACTTCAGGCAGTCCACAGCAACAAGCTAGTGGGTGGAAGCTGTGACGACGAAATAGCGGCGATGGGTATAAGCAATTCAATCATGGAGTTTTTGTTGTTTTCATTTGAAGAAAGGGTTGGCCAGAGAAAAGTCAACCTCGAGACATGTTTCTAGCACAGCAGTTATTTACACGGGACACCTGCTAGGTTGGAGCTCTTTGCCAGCTAAGCCAGCTACCCAGGGCAGATCTGTGCTTTCCCGGAGCTTTTCGAGGCAAGTCGTTGCTGGTTCTAGGCGGCTCAACCCCACAATTGGCCGGGTTATGATGCAGGTTGCGAAGCCAAAAACCGGTCTGAAATGTGCCGCGAGAGCCGTTGTCGCCCTATCACACGGCCGGGACAAGTGGAGAGTCTTTTCCATAGGAAGAAATTGATGGGGAGGTCATACCACAAGGCGCAATGCCCAATGCAAGGCACCGGCTGTTCGACGTGCAAAGAGAAGAATCTGGATGCAATGAGGTCATCGGCAGTTCTGAAACGACAGCTCTCCAGGGCCTGTACGTCCATGTTTCCACCCCTGCCGCTTGCCTGCCGGGTTGCCGAATAGGCCTGGAGTGGACGCTTCCAACTGCTAAAGTTATGCTAAGCTACATATGCCCTACGCAGAGCGCCTGTCCTACCTAAAATGCTGTAAGCCCTGCCACGATTCCAGCTGTGGATCCGAGATGAATCGAAATCGATAGAAAAATCAATTCTGATCACCGAGTCCTTGCGAGTTGTACGACTCGTTCGTATTACGTATAATGTCTTGTAACTGATCTGCTTTTATTACCAAACCTCATAGCTGGTCTGGAACAATTGTCAAGAGTTCATGTTGCCCACACGAAGCACGGTTCAAGACCCAGTAACGTCATGCCAGCACACGCGTTGAGGTCCGCCAGGGATTGACTTTTGGATCGCTTTAAAGCCTTCTTCAGCCGATAGGGTTGGTTTATGTGAACGACTCCCGACCCCACACTTTCCCCGCAACAGGTCCAAGGTCGCTGATGACCATGCCAAGTCCGGCGGTAGTTTTGATAAAAATAAATAGGTAGACGTGTATGTTATTCTGTCTTGTCAGGGATGACTTGCAAAGCAGCTGTAATATGACAAGAGAGCATGCAAGACCAGACCTCATGCAGTATCGATAAAAAGAGAAGAGCCTCCAATTTGAACGGCTGTATAAACAATTCTGTTCTGCAATGCTCAACGCTTGCGGACCGCAACATTTGTAGCACTGAGAATACGATCACAATTGGGATTATATACACCGCAGCGCGGGCACGGCTAGCACGATAGTGCATACTACCCTCGAGTCACAGAAAGGAATTCCAGGAGATGCACTAACCTATATGCGTACTTCAAAAGAATACTCGGTATATTTGACAAGTTTGTTTATCTATCCCTTGACCCCTTTCCAGCAATCAAAGCCAAGCCCATCGTTGTAATGATGCAACCGTGGTCAAAGAAGCTTTCGTGATGGACGCAAGGATCAGTCTAGTGTCGGCTCGTATACGCTGAGTCAAAGTGACGAAATCCCAAAGTATTCTCGAGTTCCCAGTCCTCGACCCACAAATGCTGTCAAGATTTCAGACGACCAAACAAGGACTGCAATTCTCATCATGTTTGTTGAGCATTGCAGCATTGATAATATGATGATCTCTTGGTGCTGGCGGAAATTTACTAGAGCATGATCGCCGGCGTGTCTGTAAGTCAAGTCTATGCATTCATCAAATTTCCGCATGTTTTACACGTCTGCAAACAACCTACCAACACTGACGGACAATCATGAAGAATCATGACAGCTATTGGATAAACGCCTCGAAGTTGGCCTTCTGCTGTGGTACAAGGCCATGCATCTTTTGTTTCCGGGACAATATGATTCTTCGGTTCGGCCGCAATTCTTATACCAGAACCGATGGATCAGAACTAACTTTAACCAACTATATAAAAGAATGTGCAGAAGCAAAAAAACATTTGAACGATACCAGCTCCATTATTTGACCACGCATCGTGCCTTCCTTCTTATATTCAACCAACGACGCGGATATATTCCGTCTTGACATACAGGGCGCAGGGCGTAGGGCGCAAGAAAAGAGCCTTCGCTTAATTCGTCCTTATTGTGGGGCATTGCGAAAGATAACATGACAATTCGGACGTCCACCGTCTTGATATCGCCATGAAAAGGTAGAAGTGAATGTTCCGTTCCTTTGATACTGTTTCCTGATTTCGTCTCTTCACATCCAATCCAGGTAACTCGGAGTTGGGTTGTTCAGCGCAGTAGACGAAACTCTTTCAAGTTTCGTCGCCCGGCCCTGCGGACCCTCTATACAACAATCATCACCAGACAGCCATCCAATCTCGGCAGATATACACACACGAACACCATCGCCGCCGCCAAGATGGGCCAGGAAGTCGCACCCGGGACCGCGGCCGCCTCGCCGACGCACCACAAGATCGTGGCGCTCGAGACGCTCTTCGTGCCGCTGCCGCACAAGTTCCTCGTGCCCGCGGGCCACACGTACGAGGTGGTCTCGTACCCGCGGACGCGGGCCGGCGCCGAGGTGGCCGAGCGGATCCGCGACGCAGATATCGTCGTCATGACCATCGTGCCGGTGACGGCGGCCGACATTGCTGGCGCCAAGAACCTGAAAATGATCAGCGTCGTCGCCTCGGGCACCGACTCGGTCGACCTGGCCGCGTGCCGCGCCGCCGGCGTCCACGTCGCCAACTCGCCCAGCTGCAACGAGGGCGCCGTCGCCGAGCACGTCATCGCGCTGTACTTTTCCGCGCGCCGCTCCGTGCCGCTCGTCAACGCGCTGGTCCGCGCGGGCCAGTGGCCGGTGCGCGGGTTCCTGGGCCGGACGCTCGACGGGCCCCACGGCAAGCCGCCGACGACGTGCAGCGGCGAGGTCATGGGCATCGTCGGGTACGGGTCCGTGGGCAAGAGGGTCGAGGCCATCGCCAAGGCGCTCGGCATGGCCGTGCTGGTGGCCGGGCGCAAGGGACAGGAGGAGGTGGCCGAGGGCCGCGTCCCCTTTGACACGGTCATCCGCGGCTCGTCCGTCTTGGTGCTCTGCCTGCCGCGGTCGCCCGAGACGCTCAACACCGTCGGCGAGGCGGAGCTCGATGCCATGCCGCGGTATTCGGTCCTGGTCAACGTCTCACGCGGCGGCATTGTGGACGAGGAAGCTCTGGTGGCAGCCTTAAAGGCCAAGAAGATTGCGGGCGCTGCGACCGACGTGTTCATGAGCGAGCCAGCCAGCCCGGACAACAGCCCACTCCTTGCTCCGGGCACAGAAGAACTGAACTTGGTCACTACGCCTCACGTCGCCTGGTGTGCCGAAGACACGAATTACAATTACAATGAGACTTTGAAAAAGAACATTTTGACTTGGCTAGAGGATCGGCCCATCAACACGGTAGTATAATCAAGGTTTTTCAAAGACTGAATTCGTAGATCATGTTGACTTTACTACGGAAGGGCAAGTCAGTTTCAGCAATAGAACAAGCAGCAATACATAAATAACCTTTGGTGAGGGACCAACAGTGTCGTACATGTCATGGCAGGGGAAAAGGGATCATCTTCATAGACCTGGTTTACTAGCACCAACAATAGCCTGATCAACATTCACAATTGCATATAAAAAACTTCAAAAGTGTAAACGGAAATTCACGTTTGATTATCAGTTGGATCGTCCTATCCTTATTTTTTGCTCTTGCCTGAGCAGTGAGTGGCCGAATCGTACACGTGACACCCCATGACACCCTGGAACCATGGACTCGACTCCTTTCGACCTTCCATGAATGGATGCCAACCAGAAAAGAGTTGAGAGAAACTTTTCATTGTTCCCTTTTTGTCCATGCAAACTGCCAAGCCAAATGAGGGCGCAAAAAAAGTAACCTTGAGGCCAAATAGGCCTCGTATATCAATGCCGATGTCGTGGTTCAATTATCATCTTTACTTTCGTTGGTATTCGGCCCAATGCCGCCGGGAAAAAACAAATGTTGACTCCGTCCTCATCAATGGCCGTTTATACAAAGTAGAAACGCCGGGTAGCTGTGGAATATGATATTCCGCAATTACTGGTAGTTGCTGCCCCAGCCGCGGTTGTAGTTGCCACCAAATCCTCCTTGGTTGCCACCGTAGTTGCCGTAGCCACCACCTCCGTAGTTGTTGTGGCCCTGGCCAAATCCGCTGTTACCGGTCTGGTTTCCGTGCAGGTTGTGACCCTGGAGGTGGCTGGGGTAGCCGCCGTAACCGCCCATGCCCTGTGCGCTGGACTGGGGCGGGGGGAGGCCAGACTGACCCGGGGTAGTGTTGGTAGCAGAGCCGGGACGGGCACCACCGGTCAGGGAAGGGCTGGGACCGCCGGCGGCCTTGGACTCGCCGTAGGGCTTCAGATCATCGTTGGCAGAGCCAGACTGGGCGTTCGGGCCGTTGAAGCCTTGACCGGCCTGAGACTGGTAAGACGAACCAGCACGGTTGAATGCGTCGTGGGCACCACCGAAACCGCTGTTTCCGAGGCCCTGGGCACCGGACTGGGCAGATCCAGCACGGCCGTAGCTGTCGATGCTGGAACCGAGACCGCTCTCACGGCCGCCGAGCGAGCCTTGGGCAAAGCCACTGGTAGCGGGAGAAGAGCTGTGCTCGTAGGGCGAGTGCTGGTATCCGTGAGGCTGACCATAGACACCTCCCTTTCCGTAGGGACCACCACCATATCCGCCCTGACCATAACCGCCGTAGAAGTTCATGTACTGAGAGTAGAAGGGGCTGTTGTTGTAGGGGTGCTGGTAAGGGAATCCTCCAGCAGGACCTCCCTGCTGGTGCTGCGGGCCGCTCTGGCTAGTGGGCTGAGCAGGGCCGGTAGGGTTCGGGGTGTTGTGGCCGCTGTTGTGGGCATCGGCGGCAGAGCTGGCACCGTATCGCGACTGGCCGGCGCTCTGGGGGTACTGGCTGAGGTTGTCGCTGTTCTGCGAAGCGTTGTATCCGCCGAAGGAGCGCTGCTGGTGGGCGTTGGGGCCCTCGTTGTGACCTTGGCTGGCCTGCTGCTGACCATAGCCCTGACCGTAGTAGCTATTGTAAAGGCCACGGCTGTGCTGGTCGGTGGTGTAGTAAGATGAGTAGTCGCTGGGAGCAGAGCTGAAGGTATTGCTCGGGGGCTGGGAGGCGGCGGGTGCGGGGAAACTGTCGAAGCCAGCAGCGGTCGTAGCTGCGGGCTGGTGGGAGAAGTTGTCGTATGCCTTGGGAGGGAAGGAAGACTGGTCCTGTGCGCTCGACTGGCCGAACCGGCTGTATTGCTGGTTAAAGGGTTCTGAGTTGGGGTTAGTTTGCGACTCATATGCTTGTGGATATTGCGACATACGGTGCGCGGCAACACCAGCAGCTGGACCGGTAGGAGGGGCAACGGGTGTCGCTGTGTATAAGTCAGCACGGGCATCTTGCTTGCTGTACATCTGATGGGAGTTCGTACCAGCAGCGCTGACAGGTTGGGGCAGGGTGGTGGCAGGCTTCTGGGTAGCGGCCGAGGGGAATGCCTCAGGGACAGCGGGCTGCTGGGTGGGCTGTGCGGCCAGAGGGGGGAGAGAAGCGCGCGGCTGGATGGGAGAGTCCGAGGGAGGTTGAGCTCTAGTCTCAGCCTCCTCGCGATCGCCATCAATGTCGTCCTCAGCACCACTCAAGCTGAATGCGCCAAACTGGACAGCGGCGCGGTCGACCTCACGGTTACCAGGCAGGCGAACAGCCTCTTCCTGCTCGAGAACACGGCGCTGGTAGCTAGGCACGCGGACGGGTCTCTCAGTAGCCTTGAGGGCGGTGGCAGCGAAGCCACTGGCATTGGGGCGCGTGGCTTGGGTCTGGTGCTGAGCCTGAGCAGCAGACAGAGGAGTAGCAGTAGCGCTGTGAACAGCAGCTTGGCGAGGATCCCACGAGTCAGCAGTGGTACTAGCAGCAGTGGCTGTAGCAGGAGGATGGGACTCGTCAGGAAGCTGCTCGAGGTTGTTCTTGGTGAGATCAGCCTCGGAGGGCGGCAGAGCGATCTCGGGCTCGACGATCTTGGGTGCCTCTTCAACAACGGGCTCTGGGGTGGGCTCCTCGACAACTGGCTCGGGCGCCTCCTCGGCGACGGGCTCGGGTTCGGCAGCGACAGGCTCGGTGGGCTGTTCGGGCTCGGTGGGCTCAACGGCCTTGGGGACGACGGGCTCGGGGGCCTTGGGTGCAGGCTTGGGCTGAGTCGACTGTCGCAACATGGAGGCCCAAGTCTTGGGCTTGGGGGCAGAGGACTCGGTAGTAGGAGCGGTCGTCGAGGTCTCAACAGGAGCAGCAGTCGAAGTTGTCTCCTTGGCAGTATCAGTAGTGCCCCATCCAGTGGTGCCCCATTCATTGCTAGCCGTGTCTTCGGTGGTGGTACCAGCACCCCAAGCGGAAGTCTCTGTGGTAGGGACGGAGAGCTCTGCGTTCTCCTTGGTTCGGTGACCATTTGTAGCGGGCAGGGAAGAAGCACCTCTTCCACGGCCACCTCGGGCCCGGTCGCTACCACGAGCGCCTCGGCCACCCCGGCCATCAGCACGACCACCACGTGTAGGTCTGCCAGCGATCGATGAATCCAGCGGGCCGCTCGAAGGAGCAGCGTCCTTGGTCTTGGGCTTGGTAACCTTCTTGGGCTTCGAGACTTCGCCCCACTGAGAGATGCTACCTGGAGTTGAAAAATTGAGTCAGCGACATGGCAAGGTTCAATGGGTGTGAGGGGCACGAGTGAGAGCGACAGTGGTACTGTTGGGAGAGGGTTGGTGGGCAGACATACCTTCAGAAATGCGAGTAGCGACAAGCTCTACATCGCCGTCGTTCTCCTGCAGAGCGTAGAGGATGTCGGCGTCCGACCAATCGGGAAAAATGGCCTTGATGGTCTCGAGGCTATCGCCAAACTGTTGTCTAAGCTGGCCAACATCACCGTCCTCGTCGAGCGAGTCTGCTGCGGTGGACTTGTCACCGTTGGTGCGTCTGGTGTTGGTAGACCGGGCGTCGCTACGGCTCGCAAAGCCACCTCGTCCTCCGCGACCACCGCCTCTGCCACGAGAGGCAGGCTGGGATCGAGACTGTACCTCAGACATTGCTGAGTGTGGGTGTGTGATGTGTGTTTGGTGGGGAGTGAAGAGTGGCGATGGAATCCCCCTTTGCCAATGCAAGGTGGAAAAAGGGAAGAAGACAGCCTACGACAACAAAATGTGGTCAAAAAAAGAAGATGAACCAAGGGAAAGCGACGTCGCTGTCGAGGGGAAGGTGGGTAGATGAATTAAAGTAACCTGAGATGGTTGGTCAGGTCGAATGATGCACAGGTGAGAAAACCGTGAACCAAACTGCTAGGCTCAGAATCAATTGAGGCTGATGCTCTCCCTGGAGAGGATTGAACTGACGGGGCAGAAGAGGACAAGGCGCCCAGGTTAGGTACCTAGCGCGGCGCAGTGCGGGCTCACTTGGCAGCGTGCTGTTTAGCGGTCGGTAGCGCCGTGAACTGGCAGCACAATGCAGTTCCTGTTACCTTGGGTGCCAAAGGTGCCCCTGTCAGCGTTGTGCTGTCAGTCAGGTAGGGAAGTGTCTACAGTGCACTTTGCAGTTGCTGGGCAGCCCGTTTACGTGGTGAGGAACCCGCGTGCCGTGACAACTTTTTCTGTCGTTTTGCGCGTCAGGGACGTGGCAGTCAGCTGCAGGCGGTTGCGAGCTTGGGGACTTTTTTCTCCTTCTTTCTTTTTTGTCGCCTCTCTCGTCTCCAGTGCAAGTCAAAGTTGGGGGCCAAGCCAATCAAAAGATCAGTTGACACGAAACTCGACTATCGGTAGATGCCGTGTCTTGACCTACAGATTACACGGGTTGCTCTGAGGTGCTGTTGTAAAAGTCACGAATGCAATGCATCAAATTGTGATTTGGAAAAGTCAAATGATAATAATGTATTCTCAGAGGCTTGGGACTTTACGAAAACAATTACCAGACGGATGGGCCGAATGGGGGAGCTAAATGCGATTCGTGAATTCATGAACATCAGGCGTCGCTGCTTGGTCGTTTGTCTTCATAGGCCTTGTACCTACTTGCCCTTGGGCGCCGGTACCTCGCCTACCTACCTGAAGTACATGGTAACAGAGCTGTTTGCCTGGTCAAGAATTTTTCGGGGAGCTCTCTGGCCAATCAAAAGAATTGCGACCCCAAGAATGCACTAAAGAAGGGTCCCGACAGCCCCACCCAAGAGCTCTCTCCAATTGGAACCTAAAACCAAGGTTGGCACTCAATGGCATGAAGGAGGATTGTGAGAAGACTGGTTGCAGAAAAAAGGGAGGCCCCTCCGAGTCAATTGCTGTGGGTGAGGGGACAATTGTGCCCTGTCAAACATACAAGTCATGAATATGATCATCTGACAATAGCTTAAAACTGGCGCTAGTTGATTGCCCAGTCATGGTGACCAGGCCTGTTCTCCATGCCCAGAAGGAGGCTCAATGGCAGAGCTTGTGAATTTCCGGGGTTCGGCTGTCCATCGTCGTCATTCCTAGATCTGATAATTTGCCTAGGAGCACCTGCATCGCATCAGGTACGTGCTCCACTATTTTACCCAGGTGCGTCCCGTTCCAAGGTTAGGTACCTAGCGCGCCCTCCTCGGCTCGGAACAACCTGGCCAAACGTGGGGATGGAACGGTGATGGACCCATGAATTCGAGCCGCAAATGGGTCCCTCTATTGAACGTCGGTCGACTGTCTGACTGAACGCATGGGTGCATCTACATTGATTGCGCCCGCATTCGATCACCCCAAGGATAAAGATTTCGTACAGTCGCACTTGGATCGACTCGCCTAGCATCCAATCTGCCTGGCTGTGAGCCTTCAGAACACGCATTTCAAACTGAGCTCTCCACTCGTTGCGTTGCGCCCAGCCTCGAGGAGCCCGATGCTCCCCACTAGATCGCAACCATGGTAGCCCGTACGCCCCCGATGGCCTCCCTCAAGAAAGGGCTCAAGAACAGCATACTGCCTCAGATTCATCAACCCCTGCCGCTCAACAAGAGGGAGTCTCAGCAGCTTCTCAACTCTATCACGTCTTCTTTCCGAAAGAATCTAGACAAGGAGCATCCATGGCAGAGTCAGGATTCCGCCGAGAAAGCCATGTCGGCAGCTTTGGTTAAGAGTCGGCCGTCCAGCGAGACAGCACAGAAACATCGCCCGACGGATAGGCACTTGGATTCGATTCTCTCCAATCCTCTATTCGCGCAAAGGAGTGCCGCCACCACTGCGACGACAACCGCTCTCCAACAACACCATGATATCTTTGACTCGGCCTCCTCAAAGGGCATGATGACAGTCCGCAGGGCAGCCGGGTACCTTGCCAGCATTCACAGAGAGCTTCAAGTGCCTACTCTCGACGCTCCGTCGGCCGTGGCCGCGTCAGGCGCCGGACTCCGCGTCGTGCAGTGGCTTCGGTCCTCGGGTGCTGAGAATTCTCTAGAATTCCTCTCCGATCAGATGCTCATGCCCCTCTTGGTTCGCTTCATGTTTGTCGAGGGGCTCGAAGAGGTAGCCTGGACGTGGCTTTCCCGATTAGGGGCCCAGCTGCATACACTACCAAAAGATGGCCAAACTCAGCAATCACTTGTATGCCTCCTCCAGGTCATACGCCTCGCTCAGGCTTACAAGGACCATGCCCTGGCGTCCTCCAAAGCCTCGCTCGATGCATCATACTCCACCTTCCTGCGAGCAAACCAGACTTTGCCGGCCCAGGACCCAGCAGCTCTCAAGGGCTTGCAGAGATACTGGCACAGTCTATCGTGGTCATCCACAGTACATGCTTCCCACTACCAGACGCCATCTGCACCTTTGTTTGACATGTTCACGGACATTGGCCGGCCTTGGAAAAAGCCGATGGATATTGCCCACTTGGAACTGCACCATCCGACAAATCCGGACCACTCCTCGGCAGTGACTTATTTGCACGATGGCCATGTAGTACGATCAGCGGAAAAGTTGAAGACCTCCGCAAAGTACGTCGAGAGAATGGTCAGCCTCGGCACTGATACTGTCGACAGACTGCAGGTCGTCGGCGACGAACGTGAAGCATCATGGGTTTCTGAATTTATGGCCCGAACCTTTTTCGCCTGGAACCTCCGGCCTGAAGGGAAATGATTGGATGGTGGTAGGCTCACATCTGGAGCCGCTCAAACGACTGATGGTTGTCTTTAGTGGAATCGGATTTGGATTTGAAGATTCTGGGGCATTTTTCGAGCATCTCGGTGTTACAACTTTTTCAGGATACCACATGGGGAACGGCGTTTAGGTTCACTGCGTTACGAATTATGGCCGACACTTGACCTGCTAGTTTGCAGACTGCAACGTGTCACGCATGTCGCCCAGCTACAATAGGAACTCGGCACACGACTTTTATCAGATGCAAAATCTCGAAGCAATCACTTCTCATTCAAGTGAACACATGACTGGGCGCCCGTCGCACAATGCGGAACAAGGCAGTATTTCGGTACACATACATGAATGCGGAAATGACAAAAGGGCTCATGGACACAGCCGTCTCTTGCTACTTGAAATCAATGCCTCTTTTAAGCAGCAGCCGGGCCTGTGCTTGACATCCTCTTCCCGCCGAAACCACATCCATATCATGTTGCTTTCCATCTTTCGGTCCACGGCCCTTCTTCATTACTCCTATCCCTCCAATCTACGCCATTACAATGCCTCCTTGAAGTTGCATCATATCGAGAGCTGAGTCTTCAACACAGGATGATCCCTACCATCGTTCCATGATGTTGGTCTTTCAAGAGAATCCAAGTTGGCAGACTGCTCTACTTCCAAACTGGCTAACGACTCGCCTTATGGACCCGGATACAAGGGATCGACGACATCAAGAATGTTGATCTGGTCCGCCCTAGCGTTGCCGAGTTGGTTCCGCATAGCCGTTGCGACCGCATAGGCGCTCTGGGTGGTAGCAATGTTACCGCAATTGCATTGCTCTGTCTTGGGCTTGGTTTGCCCTTTGACGAACAACCGAGGGCGCCTTGTTTTGTGCAGCTCGCAGAAGTCGGTCAGCTTCACAAAGCCATCCATGTCCTTGGTCATGTCGGCCGTGATCTCCCAGACCGAGAACCGGGCGAAGTGGCAGCTGCGGAGCTGCGGGCTGACCACGACGTAGAGCTTCTCGAGGCTCGTCATGTGCCGGATGGCGTCGGTCGTATGGGCGTAGTCGCCTTCCGTCCAGCTGACGCGGTAGCGGCGCTTGCCCTCGGGCGGATAGATGGCGGCGCGCCGGATCTGGGACATCCACTCCTTGTGCGCCTCGCTCGGCATCATGGTCTTGCTGTGGATGGGCACGGTGAGGAACCGGAACGGGTCGTGCACGCGATCGGGCAGGTTCTGGAACGCGAACACGTCGCGGTCAAAGTTGACGTAGGCGCCGAACGGCGCCTTGCCCTTGGCCTTGGCCCAGCTGCTCGGCCGCAGCTCCCACATGTCCTTCAGCGGCGTCGACAGGCCCGTCGTGGACACGCGCCCGCCCGTGAACTGGATCTTGTGGAACACCGTCTTGGACGCCGGGTCCAGGCGCATCGCCGCCGGGTTCTTGCTCTTGGTGAGGCCGCTGGTCAGGACGCCCCGCTCCGCGTCCATGGCCACGTAGCAGCGGCCGTGTTCGCTGTTGAAGAAGTAGTGTCTGGTGACGGGCTCTGACAAGTCGTAGTACCCCCAGACCATCTCTTGGATCTCGCGCGGCAGACGCGGGAAGTATCTGAACTCGGTGGTGACGGCGGTCATGTTTGCGGAAAGGTCTTTTCTTGAGGATGTGATGGAGTTGGTATGGCAAATTGCTATTTAGCATGGCATGGGAAGAGGATGTATACGAGAACAACGATTAATATACCTCTTATGCGAGTACATCCTCATGATGTGCCCGAGGAAAATGTCTATGATATTTCTTTGTTGAAAGTCAGACCCGACAGAATAGAAACCTCATTCACGGTAAGACCTCAGGCGAAAATAGTGTCAAATCCTATGGGAATTTGGCAACCTCAGGGAAAAAAACGAAACTTCTCTGAAAATCTAGGCACATGGTCTTGTCCCTGTTTCAGCCGTGGCAAATATGTCTATATCTTCTCTTTATATGGAATCTTCGAGTGTAGTCATGTACAAGCCCCGAGTTTGATATCGATCCTGAAAACAATTGTACCTCGGTTTTCGATTCCAAGGTGTCAAGTACTCATTTCCAAGTCCCCAAAGAGTAGAATCTTTGGGAAATACAGATTACAATTCTCCATCAAAGCCCCCGTCAATCACGGGAATCATCTCGACGCCGTCCTTGACGGTATATCGATTGCACCACGCCGCGCTCCGAATCTTGTCGATTTTCATCCCAAAGAAGCCATAGATAGTTTTAAAAGAGGTATTGGTTCCGTTGAACGCATCGCAGAAATGAGACAGCTCCACGAATCCGAACGCGTCTCGAGGCAAACCTCTCAGTCGGCGCAGGAACGCGTCCGCGTCCGGTCTCGTGTGCTCCTGTTGTCTTCTGCGCAGCACGACACGCACCGTCCTCAGATCGGGAAAGTCCTCGAGATGCCGGGAGGTCTCTTCCATTCTGTCGCCGGCCACCGGGACGGCGATGTTCCGGACTCTGGACAAGGCTTCCGGCATCCAGCACACCGCGGGATAAAAGTTGAGGCAGCTGCCTCCCGGATCCAACTGCGCCTCGTGCCTCGTCTTGGCCACGTAGAAGACGTCCCGCTCCAGGTCCGCGTACATGTACGACGGCCGCTCCATGGTGGGCCAGTTGTCGCCGAGCCGGGTCCAGATCGAGACGCTGCCATCAGCGCCCGGCGGCGCCGAGAAGGCGGGCGTGGCGAGCTTGATCTTGGTGAATTTGTGCTTGCAGAAGGGATCCAGGCGCACTTCCAATGGGTCGTCCTCACCGGCGTCGTTGGGTATCAGCGCATTATCGTGCGATGGATCTATGGCTGCGTAGGCGATCTGGCGGTGTCCGATGATCAAATGGTGGCGGATGCCGCTCGCCTCGTAGAGCTCTCATATCATCAGCTGGATGTCACGCGGCAGGAGGGGGAAGTAAGTGAATGTTTCCATTTGTTGATCCTTTATATTCAATTCAAAGATGAATATTCCGACTTGAAGATACTGGAAGTGGTGACGAGACCGCAATTCTCACTCGGTAAACATGATATGTCTCTAGGCAGGTACTGGAGGCAGACTATATCGGCAAGCGTTGAGGACATGAGTACCCGTGGGTCTACGGGCATTTTCAAAAGTATATCTCATGGCCCGAGCTCCCTATACAGTGCATCTCTACCCTTGCCGTGTAGGCTGATCTATGTACGGCTTCAGTAACCTGATGACCCCTACTCGACTCAGACTTCAGTGGACTCGAACGGCCTACGTACGGAGTATAACACAGTGTTAAGGGGTTTGTACTGGGAAGGAGGTAACCTTAGGACCATGAGATGAACCTTGGAAAAATGCCTTCGTAGGTAGTCTGTACTCTGTACGTACCGTTAATTCGCCCACTAAGTAGACCCACTGGTAAGTGTTTACAGTAGTGCGCTGGTACAAAGTTCCTACGCAGAAGTCGTCCCGAAAAGATTGATCTCTAGCGGGGCATGTGATATTGATGAGGAAAAGCAATTCAAAAGTAGGTAGGACATCGTCTTTGTGATATTTTATTACAGTGCTCTTCTTTCTGGCCCAGAGGACATGTAGTTGAGAACTCTAATGGGTCTTCTGCAAAAGGTGATCTATAGGAGTAGAACTTTATGTACAAGGTTCCGATCGTGCAGAGTTTAATAGCCAGGTATTAAATTATCATATCATGTGCTGTTTTGGTATCTACGCATTAAAAAGATCATTGAAGAATCTCATTCCATCGTGTTCGCATCAAAAAATAAAATGGTGACGGGTAACTCAGTCCTCCCTGTTATTAACCACCCGCAAAGCCCGCCTCGGCCCCATGACGACGCTGAAGAAATTCGGCTCCCGTCCCTCCAGGAGACCATCCACCGAGCCTCCGCTCGCCGTGCTCCGGGTCGCGTTGCTCTTCATCCTGCTAAGGCCGGCGCCTCCTGCACCGCCCACGCCCGCGCCGTCGCCCCAACTCCAGGGGTACCTATCCTCGCTGGGCCCATGTCTTCCGCTCGAGCTGCCGCCCGTGCCGGACCCGGGCGACGGCTCGTCGCTGGTCGAGTGCCACTTGGGCTCGTTCATCTGGCCGACCCAGCCGAACTGGTCGGCGCTCTCGGCGCTCGAGCTGCCCCGGCGGTGCTTGCGCAGCTTCTCGCGCATGCCGGCTGCGCCCGCCATCAGGCCCACGCTGTCGTCGCCCTCGCTGCCCCCGCCGTACCGGTTCGCCACGGCCATGTGCCGCTTGTAGGCATCGACCTGACGGCGGTACAACCACGCGCAGAAGCCCAGGTACACGGCGAGCAGGCCTAGGAGGCCGGCGATGACTCCGGCGGCGATGAGGCCGCCGCTGCGCGATGAGGTGGTCGCGGCGGAGCCTGGCGATGGCGCCGAGTTCGTGACTGTCGCTGCGCTGCCAGATGCCGTGATTGTGAAGACTGGGGGCTTTCCGGTCAGGAACGGGCCGCCGGTCGCGGGTCCGACGGCGGGTGTTGTCGCTGTGGCGCCACCGTCTGAGCTACCTCCAATAACGCTCTGGACAGCGCCTGGGACTTGATAGCCGTAACTACCGGCCAGAATGGTGTTATCCGAGTCGAAATCAGCATCGTGGTCGCCTGCTGTGAATGAGTCTTTCCATTGCAGGCTCGACGCATCAAAGTTGTGTATGCCCGGTTTGTCGCAGTCCGTGGTGTTACCGATGTACCCACCGATGACGATCATCTGGCCGTCTCTCGGATGACAGGTATGTCCAGCCCTGGCAGCCGGTTCGTTGGATGAGTTAATGTCAACCTTGATCCAGGTAAAAGAAGGAATCGTGAGAATGTACATGTCGGTGTACTGCGTCTGACCTGCCACGGGCAAGAGATTCTGTCCGCCGTACATGTAAATGTTGAATGAGCTGGCATCGGGAGCCGAGAAAATGACGGCGCATGGATTGACACGGACATTCGGCGTGTCGCCAGATGTCTGCTGGTGGTACCATTCGCTTGTCTCGATATCGTAGACATCAATCGTCGACATGCTGGCGAACTCGTCTGCCGTGTCGTTGTTTTCGGTGCTGCCACCACCCAGTCCGAGAATGATACCACTTGGTCCCCATCCGGGAACGAAGACGAGAGCACCATCTGCTCTTTCGGAGAAGCCTGTACCATTTTGAATGCCTCCTTCCGTAATGTTTCGGTATACACCGCCGTCTGCTGCGCCTACTGCCTGAAGGGAGTCGACACCATTATTAGCATATCCTGGGTGCGTGAACTCCAGCATGCTCTTCAGGTAGACGCGGGCTACTTGGTCAGACCAATCCGGGGTCGTGAGGTAGTCGAGATGACCACCAAAATACCAGCTGCGGCCCAGCTCTGGCACAGAGATTCCGGCTCCCTCGGCAGCGCGTTGCACAGCGATTCCCGAGGCGGTAGAGTAGTTACCTTGCGACGTCTGAGGGTTCTGGAACTCGGTCCACGATGAGGATGCTGGAGAGTATTGCCAGGTTGAAACGGCTTCAGGCGTCGCCGTGGGGTTGTCTGCGAACTCGCCGCCATAGAGATAGAGATTGTTGTAATCATTCCATAGGTAGCCGAGCGCAACAGCAGGAGGTCCAGACGGTTGAGGGAGTCCCGTGAGAGGTGGTGAGCTGGTCGACCATGATTTGGTCAGGTCTAGTGTGAGAAAGTTGTTGTCTGAATCACATATCAGCCCAGTTCGTGTTCAGTGATCGCGCGAAACTTACTCCAAGTATTGGTGTCCTGATCACCAGCGGACTTAGCCTCGCCGCCGTAGATATAGACAGTACCGTTCAATAGCGCAGCTGGGAAGAAAAGGTCAGCATGAGTATGAACAGTCGTGACAGTATCTGATACTCACATTGTTGCGCCCAGCGAAGACAGACATCAACTGGACTGTCTGCCCTGTCCTCCAGCACTACGCTAGGAGCATTCCTGATGACGCCTGCGTCTACTCCGCTGCTCTCAATCTTCTGGCGACCATTGTTATAGCTGATAGTTGGCAGAATGACAGCGATGAGCAGGGCAATCGTCGTAAATCTATGCATACTCGTAGTGCTCGGTGGCGGCGCGGCAGAGGCTGCTTTGATCTGTGGGCGTTTTACCCGGTGCAATATGGACGACCACCGCTTTGGTTCCCTCGACTCGTCGGATTCACATGTGGTTTCTGTATTTGTACCAGTTGGTGACGTTGGCGATGTTGGTGACGTTGGCTCCTCTAGAGATACGCCGGTGACTCGGCCAAACTCCTTTTCGTCAGTGCTGTCGAGAGAATTCTTGATATCCTCGGTCCAGTCGTCCTCCAGGCCAATTTCCCTAAAGACCGATTTCCGTCCCTTTTTGATGCTACTGCCACCCATTGGCGTAGAGGGTAAACCGACGGAGCTTTCCCTTAATCGATCCGAAGTGATGTTGGAGTCGAACCTGGGTCGTCGTGGCGCTTCTTTCTCTTCCGAGTTGTTGAACTCTGATTTATGAGGAGGGACGGTGCTAGAAGTCATGATGGGTGAGCGGGTCGATTATTTAGGCATTCTCAGCCGCGTCTGGGTCGTCTCGTATCAGCATGAGGGTGCCACACTCGGAGCAAAGAAGAAAGTGGAGAGAGTAGCATCTTTTGGACCCCTTCGGCGGGTGAGAATGAGGTCACAGAGCAGCATATAAAGATTAATGGAGACGGGCCGAGCGCCCTGAAGGGACAGACCCTGGGGGGAGGCAAATAATGCCGGGTTACATTCACGTTACGTCTGGAGAATGCCTGTCGCTCGCCATGTAATGCCCGGCGCGTCCTCGATCCAAAGCAAACCAAGTTCGATCCAGCCAAGCCAACCCTTGGAGTTCATACGTGGATAGGCCAAAACGGCAGCGCGACCAACGAACCCCTGTAGCACTACATCATGGCGGTCCCGTTTGACGGACAGAATTGCATCAAATCGTTGCCTTGGAGCCACGGAACGAGCCAAAGAGAGAAGTGATCAGAAAACCTGGATTGAAATCCATTGGCGACTCACTAAAACCCTGGCTCTGGGCTTCCCGTCCTGAGTTGTCGACCGAAAGGAGTGTGGTGGTGATTGGACTAGCTCCGGTCCAGGATGAGTGAGGTATGACGACATTTGAAAATCAGGTTCCTGGACGGGATAACGCTGTGGGTAGAGACAGGAAACTCCATCGAGTCCAGTCTTTCAATCAACTCCATTCATCGTAATAATTAAGCTTCATCAAAACGAAAACACTATTTTCGAGCCTCAAAAAGTCACGACCCACCGCTATTTATACTCGGTGCATATCGGACAGTTTGGCTGTCAATATTGAATAGCTTTGGATGCTTTGCATAGTTCTGGCCTCTAGTCTCCAGAGCCTTTCAACGTGAGGCACCCTTTCTAAGCCGATCTTTACAAAGAAAACAAACCCGAAACCAAAAACCAGTATGGGCCATTACAGCCTTGCGTAGAAGTAGTGTACCACAATATTTACAAGTCCACGACATCTCAGCTTCATCTTCGTGTGCGACCGGCGCTTCAGCTATGGTGTGGCTTTACACGCACTGCCACATGTGCCAAGACGGCTGTGGCTGACCCCGCTGTCAGAAGTGCGACAGTCATATTTCAGCGCTTTGTGAAAGTCCACGCCAAAGTCACAACAAGCACTACTTTGTACTTGAATATTCACTCTATCTTCTCTTATAAAAATGACAATAAATGAGGCAATTGACATGATCAAATTCATAGCCTTACATATCATCTTTGATGTCGAAGCCATCTGTACCGAAGAAGCAGAGACCGACTACCGCCATATCGTCCCGACCCAGGCTGCTGTGAATGCGGGCGGGACCTCGCACAGCTCACTCCAATCACTCCCCGCACCTAGACCGGATTGTCAATGGGCATCCTACACCAAATGTACATTTGTTCCGGCGCCGTGGCTTGACATATGGTCCTAGATTGGCTGATTGACGACCAACACGATGGTCTGAAACATCGTCAAATACACAGCTACGTTTGTGCCTACGTCTGCTTCATTGCAGCAGTCGCGACCTAAAAGCGTCACTATTGCATGGCCCGTGCTGCTGTAAGTGGGTAGAAATAGTATAGTCTGAAGTATGGAGTCTCGAAAAGAAATTCAATGTCATGACTATAATTGCTGCTAATCTGCTTGGTATTCCAGTCTGGCAACTATTATATGATTCTCGGTGTAGGATCAATGGGGCTTTGTTGACAGATTAAGCCTGGAACATGCCAGAATATCTGGAGTGTGCCTAGGAGTATGCCCTGTCATGCGGGGATAGTGAGCTCCCTCGCCTGGTCCCCTATCGTCTATGGAAATCTGGGGCTCAGACCGAGGGGTCTCTGGGTACCGTAGGTACGCGAATACAACATTCAAGTCGCGTTACACACATAGTAGTTCAAAGGAATCACTAACGCCCGCCCGCTCTGAGATACCTAGCCATGTGACCTCCACGGGGTGCAATCACTGACAAACGAGGCTCCCTCCGCGTGGTCCGCTGCGTCTTCTTTTGGGCGAACCATTGAAACACATCATGACGCTTTTCTCCTCTCCCTTACACAATTCGCTGCTTCTCGTGCTCGAAACCAGATTTCTTGCCCAAGAATCACAACTACGCGACCAACGGCCATGCAAAGCGCGCGAGACTACAGGACAAGATACTCCAATCGGCGCAAACGTTTCTATCTACAGGCTTCCCCGCCACCGTACAGGCTGAGCTGCACTTTTCTGAGTGCTGGCGCCTGGGGATGATGGCCATAAACAGTGACAACATCATCGGACACAATCAAGCCGGCCCAGGATCTCATCAAAACAATGTCAACAGCGTCTCAAATAAGATATACGTATTCATTAATACCTTTCGGAAAGCCAACTCGATAGAGGATTTACTAGGACCTGAAGGTGCGTTGCCTGCTATAGACATGGCTACAGTGACTTCAAGTAGATAGACGACTAACTTTTGTGCAGTTGAGACTTTCTTTCACAGCCTTGCCGAAGACATATATTTGCCAAAGTCTTGCCCTACCCGTGTATCCCGTACACAATACTGTTTCCTCAGAGACCACCAGGAGACGTCCCGCGTCGGAGCGGATTACGACAGGTGCCTTCGTGGTTACCCAAAATTCAAAACTACCAAGTCTGTACTGGAAATCCTTAAGCCCAATGACAACCAACATCTGCGCGATTGGCAAAGTTCCCCAAAGAGCGATTCCTTAATATTGTATCTGCACGGCGAGAAAAAAGCAAAATCGGGGTGGACCACAAACTTTACACTGGAAATGATAGGCTGTATCATAAAAACCGACAATCCGATTGGCGCAGGTAAGAGCAGTGCATTTGTAGCCCACTTTTGCAGTGAGCAGTTTGATGCATCAAAATCGACAGAGCAAGTTATCTTGCAGGAATTCCTTGCGCAGATCCGCCGCAGCCGCCATAACGACCTGTTAGCCAGCCATAGTTGCGAACCACACGGAGGAGCCGATCAAATATTCCATACTGCTGCAAAGCACCCCCTACATCTCTGGGAGCTACTCAGATATTCCGTTTTTAAAGCTGGCGTCAAAACGCTTTACGTTTTTCTCGATAACCTGGATTATTTCCACGATCAGGCCGATCCAAACGTATCGACAAGCTTTTACGAAAACATTCAAGATTTCCTTCAAAAGTCTCAACGGAATGACATTCGTGTCAAACTATTGATCACGAGCAAATCATCCAAAATCGTGCGAGACTTCCCCGCTTCGAGAAGAATCGTCATGTCACAGGCTCCCGACGCTCGTGTCAAATCTGTCACTTCTCGGTAGCCTCGCAGACGCTGCCATTGGGAATCATACAATGTTTCAGGGTACACGCTTATGACGGATGATTACTCCTGCTGCTCAACGTGCTACGGAGTTTGTTCAGAGCTTGGAGGGAACTATTGGCTTGATATGTCGGTCTTGGTTACGTCAATAATATGAATTATTTCAAAATATGGACAAATGATATTGATAACAAACGGAGATTCGTGACTTTCATTACATCTAGAGAGATGAAACCTAACGGTACACTGAAGTGATGAGGGGATTGAACGGATGGTTGACGAGTGTTGCTTGAGTGGCTTCTGCTGTTTCTCTCTGTTCTTGCAAGAGATGTGCCCTGAAAGCTTCACCGAGTCCCAAAACCGTCCGAATATGCTTTGGTTGCATGACATTCTTCGTTTCAGGATCTTTTCTGGCAAGTGCGAGGGCCACATCGATACAGTTTCGGATCTGCCACGCATTCATCTTCTTATGTTTGCCTCCGTCCAGACCTAAGAGATCGTTTTGAATGAAGTCACGTAGACGGTATGCATCTACTGATTCCGTTTTGAGGTTGCCAATGAATCGTTGCCATATTTCTACCTGTTGAGGGTAAGTGAATCGAGGGAACGGGACCACGACGTGAATGCGGGACTGCAACACATTGTCAGGCTCTTCACAGAAATCCATGCTGATGAATGTCAAACAATCCGAGTATTCGAGATGCCGCAGGAATGTCGGTACGAGCACTGAGCGCGTGTGCGGGTATGCAGATCGCTCATGACCATAGATGTCGACATCATCCAGTAGGACCATGGCATTCCAGTTCGCCGCACGAGTGAAAGTTTCCAGCAGTCTCTGGTCCAGCACCTCTGGCTGAAGGCCAAGATCACCACAAGAGAGAGTATACAGCGGAACCCCGAATTTTCTGGAGAGACATTCTACTGATTGTTAGAAAGTCAAGCTTGAAATTATGATCAAAGAGGGAATAGATACTTGCCAGCTGTAAAAGTTTTCCCTGTACCTGGGCTTCCTTCAAGAAGTATATTCAGTCCGCGTCCCTTTCGCCCGAGTGCCTCATCGTTTCCAATGAATTTGCCGTCGTCATCCATGTAAGCACTCACGATATCATTGAGCGTTTCCTTCCTGCCCTTATCCATGAACAGTTCGTTTTCAAAAGATTCATCATGCCGAACTCTCTCAAGATCATCATGGGAAACTAGTTCCCACGTTCTGAATCTCAATGAGAACGCCCAGACCCGTGGTGGACAGTAGAGGAATGCAGTATTCTCGTCTTCTGGGCGTCTTTTGAATGGGACTGGTGTCTGCAATATGCTGTTGATGCATATATGAAAGTCATCAGAAGTAACGGCAGGGTACGAAAACAGCCCTAGGGATTCACCAACACACACGGGGCAGCACGAAGTACTTCCCTGTCTGCTGATGACGTCGCCGGGAACACTGCATCTGGTGCTTGTTGAGTAATCTACTACAACCTTGAGCGAAGACTTGCGATGAATTAGCTTTACGTTTGCCGGATCAGCGAGGAGTTAACTCACACCACGTGGTCCTTGTGGCCAAGCATCACCCTTGTACTCTTGATAGGACGGCTTGCTGTTGTAGCCCCAATGCAGTCTCCCCCGGTTCCTCAGCATCTCACGAAATGACCCCGTTGGCTTGATGAACCATTCTGGAATCAACTCCAGCATTCTGATTGGTTGTTCGGACGAGAACGATGGCACATCAAACATTGCTTTATGTGGTATCAAGCGGTCGCCAGTCCTGTCAAAGTCCAGAAACCATGCATGGATCCGTAGATTGGTCGCTTTGGCCTCGATCACCGTTTCGGTCTTCTCAATCACAAATGCTCTCCATGCACCATCATCCAGTTTGAAGACTGTGGTACGTGGCGCGTACAGAAGCCAGAGATGTTTGAACAAGACCTGTTGACACTGGCCTGTTCTCACTTCGTCATACTTCTTCCACGCACCCGGTTGGTGAAGTTCCAAGAATTCAAGGAGCATCTCAAGATGTTTCTTCGCAGTGTCATCTTCCAGACTCAGTTGTCTTTCCTCGATCCTTTGCTTGTTGTGAACGATCACCTCATATGGCTCCATGATCCAGCCCTCGATATCTTGAGACCCTTGAGTGCTAGCAACAGCTTGTCGCAAGACGCCCAGGAGGCTATCGCACACAATCTGCACAGCTTGCTTTTCGCCAAAAGATCTCCGTCGAAAGACTTCTTTCTTGGTATCGGGATGGAAATCGGGAAATCCTGAGTCAATGGAATTCATGCGGCCATGGCCTAGCAAGTGCTAGAGAGAAAATGGACAAAATAAGACTGTATTCCCGATGCATGTGATAGGAATATGGACTCACCACTCCTGGAATTCCCATAGATCTGTTGAGGCTTCCTCCAATCTCGACGGCCGTTGTTGCAATCGTTTCCTGGCCACTGGAGTTCGTAGCTGATGGTGACATCTCAACCTGAGATGTCGTAGCACGACTTGAACGTGTGTTATCGATCATCAGTCCTTGACGTGTAGTCGGACCGTGTTGGAATCTACTAGACTCCTCGAATGGCACATCTTGCTGTGAAGGAGGTGATGGTGAGCCCTCCCGGGCTCTAACGCCTTCACTCGATATGGGCGCACGCGGTGGACCGCCGACTGGCCTTGAGAATATTCTACCCATGATTCTCCACAATGAGTGAGTTAGATAGAGTTCCAGAAATAAATGAGCTCGAGTTCTCGAGAACCACACGGAAACGTACATACCAACGAAGAATTGGAAAATTGAATACACCGAAGCGCTTCGCATGTATGCCTAGCCCTTACACTACACCAGAAAGATCTTCAAGTGTGCCGTTATATCTTTTTGGGGAGTATTGGGTGTCAATACTTCACATAGACAGGGTATCCAGGAGAAAATACTGCTCAGTACACCGCTTGGGTTACGATATTGCCCCCCTCCATGCGGCCTCCTATCGAATCCCGTCAGATTCTCACCTCCCTTTCGACTCTCATACCAAGACATCTCAAACTTATAGGCTGTCACACCTCTCATACTATTCGCCATTCAACATTTACGACTGACAGTACTCCTCACATCTAGTCCTGAAACGGCTGGCGTTATGTAGTCATGTCTGAATGTGTGTTCGGGAGAGACACGCAATTGGGTGCCGTACATGATGCCGATGTATCTTGATGCACATTTCAGGGTATTTCTGCAAGCTGAGCTGTCTCTGCAGCTCCTTTGGAGAGTCAAAGAGCTAGAACCATGTAGGCTGAAGGCAAGGGTAGACTTCCCGCTGCATCTAGACCAGAGACTGCGCTCTAGATCTATATTTGTATCTCACCCATTGTCACCACAGACCGCAAACTGTCCGGTCAGGCGGGGAAATTATTTCCGTCGATGTGCTTATCTTACAGTCCGTGGTCGACTTGTTTATGGGATCTTGGAGGGATGGTCTCGAAGCTTCGATCATGCTGGCAAGCCAGAATGCACTTACTTATACATCTTTAAGTACTCGAGGCATAGATCCCGGATTAACCGTCTTCAGTAGACCTTCGCATGTTTAGTGTATGAGATTACGAAACAAATAAAAGACAAATGTTCTTCAGTGGCCAAGCTTTGAATCAAATAACCACTTTCATACAATTTATTGTCAATTGAGAAAAGAGAAGATCAAAGTTTGCAGGTCGGATACAACGCGTACACCAACGACCAGATATACAGTTTGTGGCTGATCCGTATATTAACAAAGTTCCAAGAAGTCTTTTTTGGGTATTCTTCTAAGTTATAACTACTTGATCATGCTGTTTGATTATAGCAAAAGACTTTTAAGACAAATTACACCCAAATCTTAGTTGGGAATCCATCCCTGGAAGGGACCATTCAATGGACATGTAAGTATTTCTCATTTCTACGTCTGCCCTAAGTCACGCCTTATACACGTATAAAGATCATGGCACATCATCTAAAAGTGAGCCTTGGTACCCCTTATAGTATGATATGCTACAACCATATTATTACACCCTGCAACTGGTCGCTCTGACCTGCGTCATGTGACTTTTGAGCTTCTGACGCATATTGGCTGCTAATCACAGACGCGGGGATGAGCAGTTGCACCTGTACAGATGAAAAGAAATTCCGAGGCGACGAATTATATAATCACAGCACCGTGATTTGCAGAGAGCTCTTGGTCCGTCTCAAATTGCGGAGTCTTGTATTGGCACGCCTTCAAAAGTGCAAAAAGCAATACGGCCTCATTTCAGTCTTGGTACCCAAATCAACGGAAATCTTGTTGTGGCCAGCGCAGCGGCCCGGGGCAGAGCTGCTGCAATTCCGGGTTTCTGCGTACATATTCAGGTAAAGTGGCTTCGCGCGCTGCACCTTAGTGGATCCGGTACTACTCAGCATTCTCGCACCTTTTCTTTCGCAACGAAAACTCTTCTTCGACGTTTTTAATATCTGTTGTATTTCTCATATTTCCACTTCGGTGAGGTATATCGACCAAAGGAAGCACCCGAACATTGAGCCGCGGAGCCTTGTGCGGCGCAGGAAGGAATTCACTCAGACTCACCATGGTAGAATTTCGCCCGACCCCCTCCTTGTGCGACGCAGGGCTAATGCAGTCGTTCCTCAGGACGCCCTCGGCTCCGTAGCTGTCGTCGGGCAACTTCTCGGGCAGGCTGTAGACATTTGGCAACAGATCGATCTGGTGCGGCAGACCATCAAGGCAGCGCCGAAACTCCTTAAAGACTTGACAGTGCAGTCCGTCAACTTACAAAACATTCTTCGCGACATCAAGTTCTCAAAGGAACTGCATACCCGCGCCATCCAGACTCATATCGAACATATAAACAGTATATCCCTAGAACTCCAGGGTATTCTCGAACGCCTCACAACATTGAACCGGCAAAGTCTTCTTCGTCAAGGATTACACGTGCTGGGTCACAGGACTCGAGACGAGGCGCGACTCAACGACACACTATCAAGGATTGAGAAGGCGAAGGTCGAGCTTTTGATCAGGATGAATCTTGTTCACATGGAGAAGACCAGTGGGATTTCGAAGGGGGTCCACAGGATCGAGACAGATATCCGCAAGGATAACTCTAGATTCTCACCAGCGATGACTGTGGACCGCAACCACACAGAGGGGACGGCTGATCAAGTCAACGGAATCGTCGGCCTAGAGAACATCAAGGTCCCCGTCGGCGCCTCGATCAACGATAACACCGCGATGGACCGAAGCAGGCAGAACAATCTGATTCTATGCGGGCCAGGAGCAATGGCCATACTGCAAAGTGTGTTCATCGAGGCATAATTGAGATTTACAGATCGAAGAACAACCTTTTGGACAGCGAAGTCCAGCGACTGTGTACCTGGTTTCTATCAATGTGGAGAGGAACCAGCCTACGAAAAGAGTACATTGCAGCCTTCTCCCGATATTCCACGCTCGCTTACGCATTTTGCACTCACAACGCGCATTACATTTACGACACGCATTGCATTCATGACGGATTAACGACAAATTGATGATTGGGGGAATGATTCTATAGACGGCAATTCTGTGCTTGCATTTTCAATACTTCATCCATTCATTCTGAACACTTACTCTCTTCTTTTTCGTCCATTTGCTTATCTTTTATTCCCGGTGATTTCTCTTTATGGTTTCATTTTGACATTCTCGTCTGATTCATGTGCGTACCAAGGCTATGGTACCCACGGTGGCAATTCTCAAGGGTCGGTTTCCAACGTTGTAGCATCGTTACGTCTGAGGAGTTCTCCACATGAATAAGAGCGAAAGTCCCATTCCTATCCTCCAACAATGACGTGCTTAAGCGCGATTTGCCTCGTGCATTTGATCATGCATTGCCTGAAAACAGAAACTCCTCCAACTCCGTTGGTTCTCTCGCACAGCCTGCTTCGACTCAGCTACCAATATCGACTGCAGAGTGGCGCATCAGCATGCAAAGAACGTTAGCCGGCCCAATCACATACCTATAATACCCCATGATATGCTTTGAACCACTGAGATAGAAGTGTCGAGCGGCCTAGAAGTCCACGATGGTGGGTGTGCAGATGCAACCAGAGGCAGTCTGACCACTTCTGTCTCGCGCACCACCAGAGCCTCGTCTGATTTTATAGGCAGGTATATATTGGCCACCGACCGAAAATCTGCCCACGCCAAATAACGATGTGTCAAATAGGCGTTTTTCTTTCAAAATCGATCGCCTCCATCATGCCATTCAGCCCTACTAAGACACTCGACATTGTTGATGGTAAGTCATATGCTCATGAGATCCCTCCGGCCGTCTGTGGCAGCTACGAGATGGGGGGGCTTGCATATTTTGATACCTCGGCAAAAGCTAATCCTAGTTACCAGAACGAGGTGTTCTCAAACATACAATTCGCTTCAATGAATCGGATCTCGTGAGCGATGTGCTGAGCCAGATTCGCACCAAGTCACAATTGGCACCAAACATGCAAATAGTTTTCGTGGGCATTGATGGATTGAAGCAATCGGCACCGAAGGCAGAACTGCAGGGAAATGATCGAATGTGCCAGCATTTCCCTGACGGTGGCAAAGTGCGCATCGATACAAACACTCCGGCTCAAGCTCAAACAAATATGTCTATACGTGAGTACTGAAAATGAGCTAGTTGTGGAGTACTCTGTTCTCGAGTCACTAATCTATGTGCAATGACCCCTTGTAGGCGATAACGTAGCGCATGCCGAAGCCATTGCCAATAATATCATCGCTTTCAAGTCGGAGGAAAATAGGAAGGCGACCAACGCAACCATAGAGCGTAACGAGACCTTTGCGGGTGCCGCACAGATCAATGCCATAACAGATGATACTAGTTTCTTGGCTAATCTGAACTGGGGGGCCAAAAGGTGAGAAGGCTTCTAGACGGAGAGCCAACAGGGAAAGTTTCCTCTGAAGAAACCCAGCGCGAGTACGTTGAATCCAAGGACGGTATATCATTCATCGGCAGTGTACTTCCTTGTGATATGTCAAGGTTGGAATACAGCCATACCCTACCCGAACCACGAGATCTGATAGTCACGCCAAGTTGCACGATAACAATGTTATAATACGCTATTTCATCACACGAATCCACTAGTCTTGCTTTTCATTCATTTGCGAATGTGTTCTTTCTCCTTCACGGATGGTTTGATTCAAGGATCAGCTGTCCACTGAACATCTCTCTATATAAATCACGTTTGGAGTTCGAATTCAAAGAATTCGAGTAAACACAACGGAAGCGTAGTTCAATTTACAGAAGTTGAGACGATTCGATGCGGCTTGGATTCAAACGGCGACGACTAAGAATGAGCGGGATCCAACAGAAGAAGATGTGTCCAATATCATTTTCCCTTGTCAATTCCAACACCAGAGCTCCCACGGTAATGCTTGTCACTCATATTCATTCCTCAGAAAGCCTTTCAGCATAAGGCACTTTCATTGCTTCAGACTATCGGCTATATTTCTTGTTGTGCTGGTATCTTTGACATCTACTTCTGCTAGACATTGGAGGGAAGCAGTCTCGCAGAAAGTACAGGCCCAGTTCCCATAATGTCGTCGTGCTGAAGATCTCAAGGAAGTCTGCGTAGGGTGACTCATTTCCCAATTCCGACTCTCTCGGGGTACCTAATGCTGGTTTCGTCTACAAAATAGTCATACAGAAAGAAATGAGTCTTGCCACAATCGCTTTTCATATTTCAATCAATTATATCCTCTTAATTAACCTTGGCCGGTTGACGCATGTCGACAGTCCCTGGAACATTTCCTACACTTGAATTTTCGCTACCATGGCAAAGCTTGCAAAGAAAAGTCCCCGACATGCTCCATTACGTGCGCAACGAGACATGGAGAGTCCTGTGGTCCCTTAATGTCACATAATGGACATTCTGTGATTCCCATAACGCAGACCTCCGAGTCCCGTGCCAGTGCCTCAAGGTCGTCACCAGTTGTCTTTTGATGCACGGATTTCAAATGCATTGCAAATTGAGAAACTGCTGTGAACATTGGAGGGTCTTTTTCGCAATAGAGACACTGCCATTGAGACTCATGATCGTCCAAAACATGGTCCATCCATCCTCTCTGTGTTGAAAAGAGGCGATACGGCGTTGGGCAGTCACATAATACACAAGTGTAAGGACATAAGTCGTTCGCAAAATGCATTCTGGCCATGTTAGCATCAATCATAGGCAGTGGCTGATATTCATACTCCCATTCGGTGCCTTCTAACTCAGTGGCTGGTATCGCTTGACAACAGCAGGGACATTCTACCAGACTTTTCTCTGGGTCATGTATGCGTATGTTCATCCTGACATGCCTCGAGGCTTCAGTGATGGTCGCAATGCGACCTGCAAGTGGACTCTCCTGCCGAGAATCCATGAACGCTTTCCATGCTGAGTGAATGCCTGAAGTAGACGTCGCGACTGCCGCAGTAGCCGTGGATCGATCTCCGTGGGTCCCAGTCCCGCGGACTCGATCGCGTTCCACGATTGGCTGTTGCTCTGGCTCTCCTGCAAATCTTTCGTGGGTCAGGCTTCCGGTTGGGCTTCGAGTCAGAGGCAATCATCACAATCATTCCACCTCCGAAATTCATTTGTTTCTTTCTAGTTGCAGACACATCGCAGGCGAGCGGTATTTGCTTGTAGAAAAATGCACGAGAGTCATTCTACTCTTATGAGTGCTTCAGATTCGACTGCGAAAAGACCAATCTGACATGTCCTATAAACTTCTCATGTTCCTTCCCTTCAATGCGCACGGCAATTCTATGCATATCTCTTCGCATTTCAGTTTTTGTTCTCAGTTGCAGACCGAACATCATATTTCAACACCGCCAGTAATCCAAATTCGAGAACACTACTAAAAATGGGCTCTACAACAAGCGCCATGTCCTCGGAGGCTACAAGCGAAGTACCCTCACTTCTGAATAATGGTAGATACCATGCATGAAATTCCAAAACAGCGAAACTTGTGCTAAAAGATAATCAGGCTCAACTTCTGCAATAGCCGTTACCCCTCTACCATCTAATTCGAGTCAAGAGACGGTCACGGTGACTGTACATTCCCCGGCGCTTGACTGGATGTACGTCACCAGTACCAAAACTGTTTCAATCCTGCCTTCAGACTTGACCGAAGCAGTCGCATATTGTCATAACGTCACCATCACCGCAACACCGCCGGCCACGTCAGACTGGCACACCAGGTTCCTCAATAGCACACCTGCCATCACAGCGGACCCGATGATGACAGCAGACTCCCACGCCGAAACTGTGACTGAACATTTCACAACGACCATTTGTCCGATTAGCATGCCTCAAACGTCAGGCTCAATGGTATCTGGCTTTGGATGGCACCACAACACTAGTGGAGCGCCTTATAGTCGCCACAACTCGTCAACATCCTTGGGTACCACGACAACGACACGAGATGGATCAGGCGATACTGCGCAGCCACACCACATCCGTCCTACACCTGGAAAACCCACCACTACTTCCCTGAGCAGGGATGGAACGGCCGTGCTACTATCCAGCATCACCGATGGGTTCACGACATTCCTGCCGGCATCTAGAGAAACACCGCGCCGCCTTACTGAGACGTCGGAGACCTTTCCATCAATGGATATGAACTCACCAAGCTCATCCGAAGATTCTCCCCAGGTCACGGGCTTTATGACAGCAGCAACAATGGATGGCGCGCCGCCTAGCGACACCGCGGCGGCCGATTCTTTTTGTGTGCCTTACGAGTCCGCTGTTGCGCATCCGTCGGGTAGGCCTGTAAATACGCTAGAAGTGTCACAGGTACATTACTGTCATACACCGTACCGAACAAGCAGCTCGACGTCGTTTCCGGAGTATAAAATGTTATCGACGGAATCTGCCAGCCCGGAGGCGCCGCACCGGATCCCGACCACATTTCATACCTTGACTCGTGATCCCATCGATTGACGAAGCGGCCAAAGATGTCTTTTATGATTTCAACAGCGACGGTCATCATTGTGGCTTCTCTCCTGGAGTTGAGATGAGGCGCGTCAATTGGCGCCGTATTCTGGTAGAGATCAGTTCGGTAGTTTCAAATGTATGCAGCTTCTCGCAGCTTTCTCGTCAGGTAGTTTATCGTCTCTTGTTTTTCAATTGGCTTGTCTCGTAATACAAGAAATCTTAGCTGTAGGTAGATGAGAATCCACCATCTT
Organism: Pestalotiopsis sp. NC0098; assembly: GCA_022432395.1. Lineage (NCBI taxonomy): Eukaryota > Fungi > Ascomycota > Sordariomycetes > Amphisphaeriales > Sporocadaceae > Pestalotiopsis > Pestalotiopsis sp. NC0098. The sequence continues at coordinate 718,016 of JAJKLJ010000015.1, read as the reverse complement.
CTTGGGTTTCAGAATGACATATGATGCGAAGATACGTGGCCTGAGCCTTCGCCAGCGGAGTGTTTACTGTTGACAAGTCCTCGGTCATATTCGAGTCACTGATTCCCGCTCACTCACGGAATCATTCTCTCTGACTCGAGATTAAACACTTGGCGGGCATTACGGAAGCTGCCAAAACGAGTCAGGGATAGCAAACTGGCCGTGACTGCGACCTATCGACAAAGTTAATACGGAACCAGTGTTGCAGGGACAAAATGTTGTTACGATTTCATTATGAGTAGGGAACAATTCCCCCCCTTTGCCCTATTTTCTATGATATACGGCCACTACTGCTGAGTCGCCTTTTCTCCCCTGCGTGCGTCAAATATGCTTTCCTTCGACTTCTTCTTGCCCGCCCTATAAACCGGAATGTCCGTCCTTCGAATACAGCCCCAGCGCGTCCTTTTGTGATTCCGGTATCCCCGACTCTCACGTTATTCGAAAATCTCAAGTACCCTGGAGACAACGAAGCCCTGGGGATATTGGTCGAGTGCGAGTGTATTTGTTTGTCGGTCTATGTAGTCTGTCGAGTTCCGGGCCCTGGCTGGGGCTGTCACTTCTAAAGGGGCAGTCCCGTAGGGTGAGATGTGCCCCCGGTTCCGGAATGATAAGGTAACTGTTGTTCTTGGGCCTTCTTTTCTTTTTCAACTATTCAATTTGTTAGGCGTCAGTGTTTCCCTCTTACTTTTTACGTTTAAGGAGACTTGTATCACTCACTTTCGCGATCCAGGTGGCAGTCGTAGGCGGCATAAATGCCGCCGACTGCGAGGGATCCGGCAGCAATAATCCCCAAGATGCCCCACGTAGAGAGTTCCATGATGACCGTTTGTTGTGGGAAGTATTGTTGTGGGAAGTAGTAGACCGTTGATCGAAAGGTACAGGGCAAGATTCGTGATGTTTGGTGTGGTGGCTGATCAATATGCTGGTGAGAAAGGCAAGGTGAGATTCATAATGTGGTGGTTAACAAATATGCTGGTGAGAAAAGGAAGGGTCAAGATTCCCGATTCTATTAAATATCTATCTGTTAGGAGAAACTTCGTGTCAACGGTACCATCGAGGTGATTCATTGACGATACGATCGCGGTTAATCACTTGAGTTCTACTGGATTGGACATGATTCACTGCTCTCTGATTAGAGAACAAGCCGTTGTTGTGATTTTATTTATGAATCTTCCATTGAGAAACCTTCTTCCCTCTCGTGCCCTACTACGCCTGATAAAGCAGCTGCCACCTAGGAGTCGTCGGCCGCACCCGCATGCATTCATTCTCTTTCCCACCAACTCCTTCCCCTCCCCGGCCCTGGTGTCTGTGGTCTGTCGGGTCCCGGTCTGGCCGGTCGTCACGGCTGCTGGTACGGTCCATTGGGGCGAGACATGTGGCCGCCAGCCGGGGGCGGCCATCTGCCCTCGCGAAACATCTTAATTCGAGCCTTCAATTTGACTTTGGTGTAAACCAAGAGTTAGACGTTATTTTTCCCTTTGATACATGGACGGATATTTGTTTAACCTACCTCGCTTTTGCGAAAAGATAGAGCAGACCTTGACGGTAATGATGCACGCCACCACCAATGGCGGGATGCCGAAAATGTAGACGTCTGAAGGTATATACATGATGTCCGTTTGTTATGGGAGGTATTGAATATGCTGGTCAAAAGGGGTGAGCCAGGATTCGTGATGTTTGATGTAGTAGCTAAAAGATATACTGGGGAGGAAAGGGAGAGGAAAGATTCCTATTTTCTATTAAATATTTGTCTGTCACTAGAAGGCTTCTGCGAACGGTACGACAGTGGTTATTCACTTGAGTAATATACTGGGATGTGCATGATTCAGTCCATCGTAATGCGAGATCGAAACGCTGTTACGAATGATTCCATTCATTGATATCTCATTTTGAGAAACGCTTTTTACTCTCGTGTCCGATCACCCGTAATGTTAAGGTCACCACTTCTGAGTTGGCGTTTCCTCCTGCTTGCATCCATTATGCCTTCTTCCGTTTCTTGCCTTTTCCACGATCCTGGCGGCAGTCCTCCAAATACAGAGCCAGCGCACCATTTTAATGATTCTGAAATCCCCGACTTCCAGGTAATACCCAGAAGGCTTAAGCATCCCGGTACCGATGCACCACCCGAGGAAGTTATTGAAGGCGAGCATTCTTTGTAAGCTGATATGTCTTGGCTGTCGGATTCCGGGCTGGCCGGTCACATCTAACGGAACGGTCCCATCGAGTAAGATGTGTCATCCGTTCCGCCATGGTATGGTAATTCTTGCATTTGAGCCCATTCTTCAAGTCAATGAAGCTGTTAGACATTGCTTCTCTTCTTCTCGCATCTGAAGCGACTTGTATAACTCACCTCGCCTGGTCTTGAGCCACATAGAGGCCATGTAAACCGCACAGCAGATGAGGATTAGTAAGACTCCGCTCAAGCCGAACAACGCAACGTCAAATATAAAGATGCCCATTGCGTTTGTTTGTTGTGCTGGTGGAGATGGTCGTCAAAAGAAATCCAGGCAAGATTCGTGGTTTTCGTATGTTGGTCAGCTGGGTAGATATATTGTTGAGAAGAGAACAAGGCGAGAACCCTGATCTCATTAAATATTTTTCGGTCAAGAAAGATTTCTGTCAACGACACGATCGCTGCTATTCACTCGCGCTGGGTTAGATATGGTTCACTTCCTTCTGGTGAGAGAATAAGTGGCCGCGATTTTATTTATAGATGTTTCATAATGAGAAACTCTCCTCCCGTGCCCAATAACGTGTAATATTACAGTCACCGCTTCCGAGTCATCGGTTTCCCCCGCATGCATCCGTTAAGTTTCCCATTTACTTCTTCTTTTCCCTGACCCAGCCGCAGTCTTCGAATTGCAGACCCAGCGTAACATTCTGTGTTTCTGATGTTATCGAAGTCCATATAGTTACTTAGTAGGCTCGAGTTCTCCAGTGACGCACCCCTGGGGGAAATGATTGAAAGCGAGCGCCCTTCGTCTGCTGGTGTCTGTCGACTATTGGATCCGGGTCAAGAGAGTCGTCACATATGACGATACGGCCCCATCGGGTGAGATGTGCCTGGTGACTCGACTGTGGGCAATCCTTTTGGAGCCTTTGAGCCTAATCCAGGTGTTAGATACTGTTTTCTTCTTCTTCTTTTTTCATTTGGGGAGACTTGTATGACCTACGTCGATGCTTCTTCCAGCAATAACCGACGGTTCCGCATACGAAAAGCACTCCGAGGCCGACACCGATGATCACCAAAATGTCATGCGTAGATAATGACATGATGTCTGTTTTTTGTGCTAGCAGATGTGCTGGTGAAAGGTAATGAGGCGAGATTCCGGGTTTCTAGTGTGATGGTTGGTAGATATGTCGTCGAAAAGAAGGTAGGGAAAAGTTCCTGGTCTCGGAATCTTGATTCATTAAATAGTTGACTTCTGGGGACAAATTCGTGTCGTTTATACCATCATGGTCATTCACTGGCGCAAAAGTGCTGCGTTGAGCATGATTTACCTACCCCCTTCTGATGCATTTACACTTCTCACACGTCTACCATCCTCCTTACATAGGTATTTGTCCTTTTGATGCATCCACCTGCGCAAGTCTATGAATCGAAGATGGACTCAATTTCCACAGGCCCGTCTTGTGCGTTGGTGGTTGCGATGGTCTCGTCGGCGCTCGTGCTTTTCAGCTTCTCGGCATGAGTCAGTCGGCAAGAATGGGCGATGCTCAAAGCTCACGATACCTATAAGTACAGCACCTTGGGGATGCATTCCGCTCACAATCACGTTGAATCGATAGCATATCATACAAGAATTAACGAATTGTCAATACTTCAATAATACTACTATTGCAACGATTTTGCGTCCCTCTTTCCAAACACACAATCATACTATACTCCAACTAGCGCGCATCACGGACCCAACTCACACATACCTACACAAACTCTCCTTACCACCCACGATGCCTCCCCCTCCGACCAAAACCCCACCAGCCCACCCCTACCGACAGATCCGCGCGTCCTACGACGACGAGACCATCACCGTCTACCAGGCCTACAGCGCGGCCATCGCGTCCGAGGCCGTCGCCCGCCAGCGCCTCGACGCCTCGCCGCTCTTCCGTCCCGGCCGCATGACCTGGATCAAGCCGAGCTGGTGCTGGATGATGTACCGGTGCGGGTATTCCCATAAAGACGCGGGGCAGGCGCGCGTGCTCGCGCTGCGGATGCGGCGTGGCAATTTCCTGGGCCTGCTGGAGCGCGCCGTCCTGACCACGGAGGGCGCGGGTGGTTCCGCCGCCGGGGCAGGCGCCGAGGTCAAGGTCCAGTGGGACCCGGAGCGCTCGGCCGGGCTCGACCGCCTGGAGTACCGCAGCATCCAGATCGGGATCCGCGAGTCCGTGGCGGCGGAGTAGGTAGAGAAGTGGATTGTGGGCATCGAGGACGTGACGGAGTGGGCGAGGGCGTTTGAAGGTGGCGCTGGACGCCGATGCAGATATCTCGGAGGAGGAGCTGGTGGCGCAGGGTCTGGTGCCAGAGGAGAGACCATTTGATGTCTCGGATGCGTTACGCGAGGTACTTGGCATGGATAGATGTTGACTAGTTTGGCGAAATATGATCAGTTAGTATTCGGTCATAATCCCATCAAGACCTTATAATGTAGTGTCTGTCCTGTGTGATGCCTCAGCCAATAATTCGAAATGTAAGCGACAGGCTTTCACAAGACGTGAGTACAGAGTCAAGTTGAGCCGTGTGGTGGTGGAAAAAGGTCATGTTAAGCTATGATCTACAAATGCGGCCGAAACGCCAGTTCTCTTGTCATCATGTCATTCTGACATCTTGTGTCAATAAACGATTCTGAACGCCAGTATTCCCGAAAACAATATTTGTACAGTTGCGACGCAACGACCCGATCACTTCGGGGGACTGCCAGAGCCGCCACGGGTGAAGCTGTGGTTCACATGTCAGTCAATGTACCACAACTCTTTAACTACTTGTGGTGGCTTACTTGTGCCACATTTGACCAAAGATGCCAGGTGCTGGCTTTTGCTCGTGGATACTTTGGCGTCTGGCCTGGGCCATTGGGTCGTTCGATCGCTTCTGAGACAAGAGGCCTTCGAAGGCAGGACCAGAACTCTGTTACTCGAACGATTAGTGTCAAGGTCAAGCGGCGGTCGAGGCCTGTGGATGGTGGAAATTCTTACCCGTCTCCTAGAAGGGGAGGAACCTTGCTGAGAGGGACCCTTGTTGTTCTCCATTGTGGTGATGGTGGACGGTGATAGTATTATGGTGGAAAGGTTGGTTTTGGTTTGTTTGGATAGCCGTAATAAAGCAGAATAGCATAAGAAACTTAGGTGGTCAATGTAGGAGGGAATCTCCAACTTAAGTACGGATCCTACGGTAGAGCTCTTGCTCCATCATCCAACGGCCTGATCATACCTTCCAAGGTTCCAGACCCCCAGCGGCAGAAAAGTATCAATGTTTCCCACCACGAGCGATGACTTCACCAATAATAGATCAATGCCATTAAAGGTTAAGACCCCTCCAGCAAGTCTGCTACAAGAACGGGCGTCACATCAACCAAACAGGACAAGCTCCACGTCATGGAAGCTTACACGACCTCTGATAGTCGCAAGGTGTTTTGGCCCATCATACCCAACCCCGCAGAAAGGGGGAATGTTGGTCTTACGACTCATGGTCTGATCGAATGAGCAATGGTCGATCTGCAAAGCTTGCATACATGAAAAGGCAAGAAGCAAATGGCACTCGCCAGGACCCGAGTTTGGAGACCCTCTCGACCCTGACAATCTTGATCGCACTGGGTGATATGGGAAGGCCGGAAGCAATTTAGTTTATCAATCATACCGTTCTGATGCAGACTAACAAAGGCAAATTATAGAATCACGCTGCTAAGAAGGATCCAGACGAGCCAGACAAGCCAAGTCAGCACTCAAGTATCCACTGAGTTCAGGGAGCCATGCTTGCCATGTGTCCTATAAACGCCTATGAGATCATGCCGATGACCAGCTATCGAGAAATTGGCCGGCGCTTTTGTGTTGTGTCCGTGCTTTGGGGATCGAGACATGGGCGTCCGGGGGAGTCTATGATCGATAGCCGATGATGACGCTTCAAGGGTCCAAAGTGGGGACCCGAAGACGTGCAGCGCGGGGTTCGGGCCAACGACCCATGAACGATGGGGTTTGAATAGCAGCACATGCTATTGGCGAGAGACGTGAGGGACTGATCACGCGAGTGGAACATGGCTCACATACGATGCGTAGGCACTTTTTGACATGGAGGCTCAAGACGATGGATTATTGAAGAGTATGTAATCATTGTATTCATGACTAGACTAGACTCGCTCGCTGGGAACGCTCGAGTAAGGGTACCCGCTTTCGACTGCAAGGTATGGTCAGCAAGGAACATCAAACTGATCAACATGATGTGCTGATTGGAAACCTCATTCAGTTCTCCAAGGTGATAAAGTTTCGTCACAGTAGAACTCCGACAATGTAGATAAGTAGGATATTGCTCATCCTCAAGGCTGGTGTGTGTATGTAGTAAAGAAATGCTGACTTACTCTTGCAAGCGAGTTTGATCATCAACAGATGCATGGGACAATACCTGTCGACATGAAATGTCAGCAACGGTGCTTACAACAGGTTTGCAGCAGTTATGATTGAGGTATAATGTCAGGCTGGAAAATGGTTAGCACGTGACGAATGCAAAGACTGCTCTGGGCAACATACCTCATTAAATCAGATTTTGTTTATAATGTTCATTTCAAGTCCGAAGACGAGATCAAACAGTGTGAATAGTGTTCATCATTTTATAATGTTGTTGGAGTGGAGGCGGGAGATGTTTACCTGTCGGCAACCGTGTCAGTCAATGTCGCGGACAGAAGTGGCATAACAAAGATGGCCATCAAGAGATACCATCAGCTGACGAAGTCTCAACAAGAAGTCACCATGGATCTTCCCCCACAAGGTTTGTACGCCTTGCTATTTACGAAGGAAGGCCACGGATATTCGTTTATGTCCGCCCGTTCGTTCAAACTATCCTCATATGGACGCAATGTGGATGGGAGTAGTGTAGTGGATATGTACCTGATTGCGAGAAGACGAGTTAGCAGATGGAACAGTACGCATCTTCAGAAAATAGAGTTTTGGAGATCCAAGTCAGACAAGGCTGAAACTAAACAATCATCCACATAGTATATTCGGCATGAGGAATCCCTAGATTGTCGGTTTTTTTCATCACTCAAGGGGCTACCCGGGAAGGTAGTGGGCGGGGGCTGCAAAGAAATGCTGTTGCGACTAACCTTTTGTAATGTGTGTAGAAGATTGTGGCCACTGGTTCCTGGGCAAGTCTGTGCCGAGCGAGTCGCAGTGGACGTTGCAAACGCGTGTCGCGCGACGAGAAAAGACCTACATGAAAACTCTTCTCAATGTTAGCAACTGCTGCGTCCGACAAGTACCACAAATGTGGATAGTGGGGGATTTGCTCAGGTATTTCTAATGTCTTAGAGAATCCCCATGGTTTTGTAAGAGTTGGATTGTTCAATAAAAAAGATGTTTAATCATAGCAGAGACACCGAGGAACCGGTGTATCGCGACTTACCAATGCGTCGCAAGCCGAAGAGCCGGCGTCCGAAGATGCATAGACGCCGGCGGTATGGCAGAGCGAGGTGATTGAGGTTGGAAGCTCTGAATGTGTTGATGGTTTGTGGTGGAAAGAAGGAGAGAATGGGAAAGGATTGAAGATAAGTGCTCGAGAAATGAAGCCAAAAATTTCGAGAGTTGTGGATCAGGTCCAAGCTCGGTTGAAACTTGGGCAGGTGCCGAGCAGGACGCCAGGGCAGCTAGGAAGCTTGGGCCACATGTGAGCGGCGCGGCTTATTCCGATGGCCCCGCGCTTGCATTGATTGTGGCAAAAAGGAGCACCGCCACACTCCCGACTTCCTATGGTCTTTAACCACGCTGGTTGCCTGTGGCACTCACCTCTTCTCTTTGACTATACAAGCATCTCGTTCTATATTCAGTTCGCTCAACCTTGCGAACTGCTATTTACCACGATGGTTGCCGGAATGGGCGGAGTATGGGCTCCAGTCGCTATGCGGCTGGCCCGTACTGCTGCTTACAAGGCGTCCAAGTTGGTCCGGAAGAAGCTCGCAGGAGCACTTCGACCGGTCAACACGGCCCTGGAGCCAGCACTTGCGAGAACACGCCCAAGACAACCTATTCATCCCTCGGCCTTGTTGCGTCAGCAGAAGAGCCGAAGATGGTACTCGAAATCGACTTATCAGAACATCGATGCTGCTGTTCGCCGCTTCATGAGCACTGGTCGCATTGATGCGACAGCACATGTTGACCGCAGCAAGTTCCTCAACACAAAGACTGGTCGCGCCGTCTCACAGATGACTGGACGTGCCCCATTCGCAAGCACTCTGCGTCCAAACCTCACTGGTGGTGCTTTGCCGAGGACTGCTGGCGGTTACGGCCTGGGTGGTCGGATCGGCGGGGCTCGGTACTTTTCCCATGCACCTGCCAGCCAAGCGCAGGTCGTACAGAACGTGTCAACTGCCGTCCGAGCATTCTGGATCTCGGGCCAGAAGGCACAATTCGATGGAACGACAGCTCGAGGCGAGAAGCGATACCGTGCCGTCTCTACTCTTCAGGAAGAGACATCGCGCAAGCTCGCATCGGTGCCTCGATTCTCACCAGGCTCCTACGTCGACTTTGCTTTGAACCCGACCGTCACTGCTCTCAGCCCCTTGGCTGCTGGCATGCCCTTCATCACGAAGAGCAAGGATGTTGCGGCTGTCGATGCCACCACTCTCAACACTGAAGGATTCCTCGATGTGCTCTCTGTTGACTTTGGTCGTGCTCTGAAGGATCTGACTGCGATCTTGTCTGACATCAAAAAGTTATCCGCCTTGGGGGATTTGCCCATACAGCTCGAGAAGAACCATATCCTTCGAGTCCGGTTCCCAGGGGTTGAAGCCGAGGCAGTCGAGTCTCTGCTAGACGATCTTGGACTCAGTCGAGGTATTGTGAGAGAAGATGCTGATTTCACAGCTGCGACCAGCGCACCGATGGCCTTGAAGTTCCCATTCGCGCCCGACGCAAGTTGCGAGGAAACGGCACTGTCCACCTCTCCTGGGGGCTCGTTGAACTCTCTCGGAAGCTCGCTGGAAGAACACGAACTTTTCGAAGCTTTCAGCGACATCGAAGAGAACCCTTGGCTGGCTTCTCCCGAGCCAGAAGGTTACGAGACCATGTCACAACCCATCAGCTCGGGTGAGCACTGTTCTGATGATTTCGAAGGTCTCGAAGGGGTGTACAAGTTTCTCGAGGAATGTGACCGTGCTCAGGGAAGATTTTGAGGAGCGCACAGTTGGATGGTGACCGTCAAGCTCAGTTGTCAGAATCTTCTGGGCCTCTGCTTCGTGAACCACACTCTTGTTCCCATGACACAGATTGCGAATAGGTGCCATTGAAAATGGCTTCTCCTTTGTATTAGCGTATTACCGGTCTCATTTGTAGAAATCAAACAGTATTAAAGATACATCAATGTTGCGTCGCGTGCATTGCGTTTGATGTTGAACTGCCCATTGAAGCCGAGCGCTAGTAGTAACATGATGGGGGCTGAAAGTCAGAGGCTCAAAAGACAGGCGCGGCTTGGCGCAGACCTGCACCAAATGTCAACCCCCACTAGCAGCCCGAGAAATAGTGGGGCGCTTTCCACAACGCAATAATCCCACAGGGAAAATCGAAATTCGGCCTTTTGCTTCGAACTTTTGATCCTCTTGCGACAACATCACTCATTGCAACATCGCAAATCACCCGCAACCACCAAGAAAAAACCGTTACCCTTAAAGTCCGTCTTCATAAAACTAAGAAGAAATGGTGGGTAACAAGTCAGAGTACTTCGGCAAGCTGAAGGGCCTGCTCGAGGAGTACAAGTCCGTCTTCATTGTCACGTAAGTTTTTTTTCTCCCTTCACATCTGCTCGTCGCATTCCGAGGTCTGCGCCAAAGAGGCTCAATTCGCGAGAATGTCAGGCTGACCTTTCCACCCGCCCAGCGTCGACAATGTCTCCTCCCAGCAGATGCACGAGGTCCGCCAGTCCCTCCGCGGAGAGGCTGTCGTCCTGATGGGAAAGAACACCATGGTCCGCCGTGCCCTCCGTACCTTCATCGCCGACACCCCCGAGTACGAGCGCCTCCTGCCTCACATCAAGGGCAACATCGGTTTCGTCTTCACCAACAACGACCTGAAGGACATCCGTGACAAGATCCTGGCCAACAAGGTCGCCGCCCCTGCCCGTGCCGGTGCCGTCGCCCCCGCCGATGTCTGGATTCCCGCTGGCAACACCGGTATGGAGCCCGGAAAGACCTCCTTCTTCCAGGCCCTCGGTGTCCCCACCAAGATTGCCCGTGGTACCATTGAAATCACCTCGGACCTCAAGCTCGTCGAGACCGGCGCCAAGGTCGGCCCCTCCGAGGCTACCCTGCTCAACATGCTGAACATCTCCCCCTTCACCTACGGTCTCGGCATCTCCCAGGTCTACGACCAGGGCAACGCCTTCCCCGCCTCCGTCCTCGACGTCGGTGAGGAGCAGCTCCTCGGCACCTTTGCCAGCGCCATCACCACCATTGCCTCCATCTCCCTGGCCATCAACTTCCCCACCCTGCCCTCGGTCATGCACTCGCTCGTCAACGCCTACAAGAAGGTCCTTGCCGTCGCCATCGAGACCGAGATCAGCTGGCCCGAGATTGAGGAGCTCAAGGACCGTATCGCCAACCCCGACGCTTACGCCTCCTCCGCTCCTGCTGCTGGAGGTGCCGCCGCTGCCGCCGGTGGTGACGCCCCCGCTGAGGAGAAGAAGGAGGAAGAGGAGGAGGAGTCTGACGACGACATGGGATTCGGTCTCTTGTAAGTTTTGACCACTTGACTCTACTCTCTTGATCATCTAGCTAACCACTTTCTGCAGCGACTAAATTCCCTGAGCACTGTTCCGACGCTCTCATGAATAACATGACTCCAACCGTTGCACGGGTTTACGAGATCTATGCTCACTGAAACAGAATAAAAGTCTGGGTGGAATATAGATCTGATATGCTGGTCAATAAAAACGGAAATCATGAAGACAACCAAGCGGCTTCCGAGATGCCCTACGTGAATGAATCCATGGTCGTGAGATCATCTTTCATTCTGTATACCAAAAGGTTAGTCCCCAATTTCTCTTTTTACATCTCCCTTCCACAACACCCCGTTGCAGTGATTAAATCACAAAACACAAACGAGCTTTTTAACCCTGAATCTCCATGTCGATTGTGATAACAACCGTATGAGCAACACAACCCAATCCTTCTTTTTGATATCTTTACTATTATCGAACCATATGCTAACTGGTTCAAAAGTCTTCTAGATGCCATTTTACATGATCGTACAGTCTCTTTCTTGGCCGATTCTACATGATTGTACACTTTCTCGGGTGCCATTCTCGTTCCCTGGGTATCGTACATTTGCCTCCACATATTGCCTTGACCTTGCATCGTATTATGCGTTCTCTGTGCTCTCTGTGACTTCTGTATCCTCATGCATCCTACTGCCATCAAGGACCTCCGTAGCCATATTGACAGCCGCCTCGGGCAGCCCGGCCAGCCTGGCCACCTTGAGCGCGTGGCTCTGCCGGTTGACGCCCCTTCGCAGCTTGTGCACGTAGACGAACCCGCCGCGGCCGTCCTCGGCCAGGTCGGTGCAGTAGCAGCCGACCTCGCCGCCCTGCTCGTCCAGCATGCCGCGCGCGCGCGCCAGGCCCGCCAGCCCGTGGAAGTGCGTCGCGAACAGGGCCCTACATTTATTGACGGCGACGAGATGCCACAGCGCGGCGAACGCCACGGCCGTGCCGTCGTCGGGCGTCGTGCCCCGCCCGATCTCGTCCATGATGACAAACGACCGCGCCGTCGCCGACCGCAGGATCTGCGCCGTCTCGAGCATCTCGACCATGAAGGTGCTCTGGTCGTTGTACAGGTTGTCGGCGGAGCCGACGCGGCTGAAGATGGCGTCGACGACGCCGAGCTCGGCGTGCGCCGCCGGCACGAAGCAGCCCGTCTGCGCCAGCACCGTGATGAGCGCGTTCTGCCGCAGGTACGTCGACTTGCCGGCCATGTTAGGCCCCGTGATGAGCCAGAGGCGGCCCTGGGACGGGGCCCCGACCAGGCAGTCGTTCGGGCTGAAGGAGCGGCCCGCGGCGCGCAGGCCCAGCTCGACCGTGGGGTGGCGGCCGCCCATGATGCGGTGCGCCGTGTGCGACGCGGACAACACGGGGCGGACCAGCCCGTTGTCGGCGGCCAGACGGCCCAGTGAGGTGGTCACGTCGAGCTCGTCGAGCACCGCCGCGTTGCGCCGCAGCTTGACGAGGTTCCGGACGACGTGCTCGCGCAGCCGCGCGAAGATGCGCCCCTCCTCGGCCGACACGGCGAACCGCGTCTGGTGCAGCGACTGCCCCAGCGACGTCCACTCGGGCAGCGCAAACGTCCGCGTCGACCGCGACGACGTCATGGCCGGCAGGTCCGCCGGGATCTGCCGCACGTCTTTGCCCTTAACGTGCAAAATGTGCCCCAGGTTGGGTGTCCAGCGTAGGGTGAGCGAAGGCGCGGCGAATTGAGCGGCGAGGACTCCCGCCAGGTCCAGGCGTTTCTGGAGAAGGCCGTCGAGCTCTTTGTGTAGCGCCGAGAGGGCCGGACTCGCGCCGGGCTTCATGGTAAATGTCGGGTTGTCCGCGTCGTAGTGGTCCCGGATCGACGTCGGCCGTCCGCCGCCGCCGCCCGACTTCTTGATCTTGGAGGCCGTAGACTTGGGGAGCATGGAAGCGACTTCTTCGGTCGTACCTTCGCTGCTGACGACGTCGGACGCCATGGCTAACAGCTGGCCCGCCTCGCTATCTTCTAGCTGGTGCTGGGCTGAGAGGCCATCCTCGTCTATCGAGGACCGAATACGCGCCGCAAGCTTGGACGGTTCACTGAGCGAGATGCGGGACAGAATATCAGCAAAGGGCGACGTATCTTTCGTTGACGGCTGGGACGACAGTATCTGTACGATGTCTTCCGTGGCGCGGATGGTGGCCGCCAACGCCACGAGGTCGTCAGGGTCGCCGCGGCCAAAGGCGAACTTCTGTACGAGGCGCTGGGAGTCGTGGCTTCTCCTGAGCAACTGTACAATCTCATCACGCAGGTCCGGATTCTTCACAAAGTACTCGACGAGATCCTGGCGCCTAGTGATGGTGTCCAGGTCGGTGGACGGGGCGCTCAGCCAGTCGTTGAGCAGTCTGGCGCCGCTCTTGGTGACAGTTCTTCTCACGGCGTGCAGCAGGCTGCCCTTGAAGGCGCCGTCCCTCATGGTCTGCTTGATCTCCAGGGACCGCATGCTGTTCTTGTCAATCGTGAGGACCTGCAAGCTCTCGTGCCGGACGGGGGGCTGGAGCTTCATGCTGAGCCCGAGCAGGCGGTCTCGGACGTACTGCAGCAGGAGACTGCCCGCGCTGGTCTCGTCTGGCGTGAAGCTCTTCAGCGTTGTGGCCGAAATTTCGGTTTCGAGCATGGGAGTCCACTCTTCTGTCGGCATCACCTCGACGTGGGGTGTAAATGTGATTAGATGCTTGTCTTCGGCTAGGATCGTGAAGAGCAAATGGTCTCCTTGCGACTGCAGGGCCTTGTCCACGACGATCTCGCGGGGACCGACCCGGGACAGAATAGCCGATAGTCCGCCAATGGTGGCCGACTGTGTATAGAATTGGCCGGTCGATATATCCAGCCATGCCAGACCGACAGATTCCGCGGCAGGATGGACTTGCTCTTCTACCACATCTGGCGCTACTTGATCTGTTGATGGCAGAGTAGAAGACGCAGCATCGACATCGGCACCAGGAATGCCCATGTGGATGGCCATGACATAGTTGTTTGCGTACGGATCAATAAAGTTCTCGTCAATGAGCGTGCCGGGCGTAATGACGCGCGTCACTTTTCTGTCGTGCATCAGGCCGTTGGACTTGACCCTGTCGCCGGCGTCGTTGGGGAACTCCTCGGCAATGGCGACGTAGCAGCTGAACTCCTGCACGAGCACCTTGAGGAAGCGGTCCAGTTGGAAGAAGGGGAATCCAGCCTGTTACCAGTGGTTATTAGGGATGGAGCTCTCGGATATATCTATTTTATGAACACCATTGACCCTTCATGAGAAGGTGAATCCGTGAATGAAACCCGCGCAGTCTATACTCTCAACAAGAAAAAATAGTTCTCATCCCGAATGCATAGATGACAGGACAGCTAGAAAGAAAAGGAAACCTACCATGGGCACAGGCCCGGCATTCGTCTTCTTGGAGGCAACCTTGAGGTTGAGCAGGGGGCCGTACTCCTCGGCGTGCTCAAAGTAGAGCTCGTAGAAGCCGCCCACGCGCGTCAGCAGCACGCAGTTGTCGAACCGAGCCATGTTGCGCCGGGCCTGCAGCACGACGGTCGGGTACGCGGGCGCCGCATCCTCCTCCTCACCATTCTCCTGCTGCTTCCCGGCCTCGTCAGGTCCCGGCGACGACGAGGCCTTCCGTTCAGGCTTTAATAATGTCGGACCGATGGGTCCCTGCGGCAGGTCCGCCAGGCTTATCGTCGTTTTGGTCTTTTTGCCTCGGACCTGTTGTTGCCGCGTCCGCCGTGAGCTGTTGCTGGCCCCGGCTGCTCTGCCGAGCTGCGACGAGGGCGCATGCTCATAGCTCCCCGAGATAGTCGGCGATGAGACTAATAGACAATTGGGCCGGCGCCCGGCGACCAAGGTGGAAGCCAGGCGCCGACACGATGAGCTGCGCATCGGCGGTGTGAGCCCCTTCCCCAGACACGCCAATCCCATCAGCTGTCACCTCTTTCTCGAATCCTGTGGGGTGCCCGCCCTCCTCTAGAGCGACATATAGTCGAATCGGCCCAGTAGTGTCACAAGGAAAGGGTATATCCGAGAGGGCAGTTTGAGCTGAGCTGTGGGAAGCTCTTTGACGCTTGTTGCGGGAAAAGTTTTAGTACTATCCATGCTCGTTATTGGTACGGTGTTGCTTGTGCCAAAAGAGGTGCGAAAGCCACAGTGTCGAAAGATGTGTAATTACTGCGCACTGTACAGCTCGATCATAGTAACAGAGTGGAGCCTCCATAGAATTTGAAATACTCGCATGCTCTACTATACTCCTTCGGTAAAAACATTTGGAATACTTGAGACGTGTCGGTGAGGATAATCCTCCACGATCTAGCCAACCACGACGCCTCACATTCCCAGAATAACCATTATCTGATCACGTTGTAATATCTGTCAGCCGTTTTCCATTCGCGTCTTAGGGCGGTGATGACAGGTTCTTCGCAAGAGAACATAGACTTAGTTGAACATGGCGTGTTTCGAAACAGCGGCTCTTGGTTGACGCTGCTTCGCTATGCCGAAATCTCAGACCTCCATATGCAGTCTAGATCCTTTTCCCGCTTTGAACACTTTACATATTTGAAATCATGTTACGGATCACCATGGAGAATGAAAAAGACCTACATAGGTAAGGCAGCTAGTAGTAGACTGTTGATCCTCTGCGCTGTCTGTCACCAGGGTCCTCAACTGGCTAGCAAGGTTCTCAGCTGCTTCTTTTCTAGACTCGGATGCGCTTCTGCCGTATAAACCCTTCTCGGACATCTTTATGCTCTCTCATACCTGTTTACGAATCTTTCGCTCTTGTTATTGATTCGAGTATCGTTTATCGAAACCGGAGAAAACCCTCAAATATCCAAGTCACTTCACACACTTACACGAGCTTCCGACATCGTCAATCCACCAAGATGTCAACCTCGACTGCTCCCGATATCCCCTTCTTCTTACCCATCGAAGATGTTGCAGGACCGGTGCCGGCGAGATTAGAGCGTGGTGTCCTTACTCCCGCGCAGTCACAGTACAAAGCTTTACTCACCTGCCTCATGGTCACCTATTATCAACCACGATTTCGAGATGCTCGTGGCACATGTAGCACTACACAAGGACCCAAACACCACATGGTCCATGATCAGGACATTCCGGTACTTGATTTGAAGGCGGAATCTGGGGCGCCAGTCACTGGTTGCAAAATCCGGCATACGCGATTCAACGAGGACGACCATTGTCTACAGGCAGCTGCAAAACATCTACCGACGTTGACGCCAATCACCAAGTCACGCGAACGAGCCGGAAACAGCCTTGAATTCAGCAAAGCTTGAATCAATTGTAATCAACCGCAACTGCATATCTTTCCGGTGCCTCTATCCCTTAAAACGCCTGCTTGTAAAGCACTCCCTGGGTAACAGGTGTGATGCTGAAAGGAAAAAGACGAAAAAAAGATGCAACCCAAACGTTCCCTTATTCGGAGCATTACTCATGGTTTCGTCACCTTACTCTCCGTCGTCATTTGGTGCCGCGAAAAGGGATCACCATTCCCATCGTCATCATCATCTCCCCAAAGTCAGATGCAGCTTGTGACCCCTGAGTCATCAAATATCGCGCCGCAGATGCCGCCTGTCGTGACGTCCCAACGGACGCTGGGTATATCGGCGGAAGTAACGACGTCTAGTCATGCATTGAAACAGGTGTCGAGATCTATAACAAAGCGAAAGCATTTACTGAGAGGCGCACTGGACACGCTCACCATGGGGGTGGCCGTCCTCGTCGTCCTCGTCCATGCCGCCACCGCCAAAGGCGTTCTGTGATTGTTGAGCATCGACCTCCTCCAGGTCGGCCGGCTCGGTCATGGCCTCAGCGGGCGGTGTGATCTGGAGAGACGGGCTGGGGAGGATCTTGCGCAGCTGCTCGAACATCTCCTCGTTATCCGTCCAGCCCTTCTCGGGGAACTTGACGGCGAACTGGATGTACATGTTTCCATGGTCGTGGTGTCTCGGCGATGGCATACCCTGGCCACGGATCATCTTGACGGCATCTATACAAGAATTAGTTTCCATCATAGACAAGCAAGCTCAGTCGAGAATAAAACTTACCAGGTGCAATTGCCTCGCCAGGGAAAATGTCGACGCTCAACCACCTGTCGTCGAGGTGCTCAATGTAGATGGTGCCACCAGCCAACGCCTGGACGAGCTCAATCTCGCAGCGGTACAGAAGGTCGTCCTCCTTGCGGGTGAAGCGGGGGTGAGGCTTCTGCTCAATCTCGAAGACGACATCTCCGGCCTGGACACCAGGGGACTGGTCACCCTCGCCACGGAACTCGACCTTGGTGCCGCTGCGGACACCACGGTCAACGTGAACGTGGAGGACCTTGCGGTCGACGGTGGTCTTCTTGCCGTTGCATCCCTTGCAGCGATCCTTGTCCTTGATGGTCTCTCCCTCTCCGTTACAGTCGGGGCAGACAGTCTGGAATCTCTGGATCATGGGGCCCATCTGGCGCATCATGGTCTTCATACCGTGGCCATCACAGCCAGCGCAGCGCTTAACTGCGCCCTCCTTGCCACCGCGACCCTCACACTTGGGGCAGATGATGGATCGCTGCAGAGCCAGCTTGGAGACCTTGCCTCTGTAGACATCCTCGAGCGAGACCTTGTGGGTGTGGTGAATAGTGCGGGCCTTGGGCGGGCCACGGTTCTGCATGCCGCCGAACATGCCTCCCAGACCACCGCCGAAAGAGCCACCGCCGCCGAAGAACTGGGCGAAGAGGTCCTCAGCAGCCATGCCACCGCCGCCGGCACCACCCTCGAGGCCGGCCTCACCATATTGATCGTAAACCTGGCGCTTTTGGGGGTCGGAAAGGATTTCGTAGGCATGCGAGATCTCCTTGAACTTGCTCTCGGCATCGGGGTTGTTTGCGTTCTTGTCTGCGACAGGATGCGATTAGCCCCAGTGAATTCGGGAGACAACGGCAGTGTTAACGGAAACATACCTGGGTGGAACTTGAGAGCGTTGACCTTGTAGGCCTTCTTGAGTTGCGCCTCGGTGGCATCAGGCGCGACCTGTTAAACAATTAATGCGAGTTCAAGACCAACATCTGCTGTTCGAGTACATACACCAAGGGTGTCGTAATACTTGGTCTCCTTGGCCATTTTGGAGGTGTGTGTTGTTGCACGGTGGAACCAAAAAACTGTGCTGGCGCTGGGTCGATGCGATTAACAGATCTGGCGCGAGGAATGCGGCAGTCGAATGCGGAATCTTCACGGCGAAAAAAAGGTCAGCGGCGACGAAAGGTGAAGTTGGCAGTCAGAGTTCACGAGTGAGGGTGAAAAAGAAGAAAAGAAACAATGGCCGCGAAAAGGCAATGCAGAAGTGAGATCTGAAAGTGATATGATATGGGATTACCCCACGTACGAAGACCAGCGAGCCCCTCCAGTGAATTTAAGGGAAGGGAGTGGCAGGAGATTTGAGAAAAAGTTGCTGTAGCGCAAACTGGCAGGCAACGGGCGGGCAGAAATCGACGTACCTGACGTGAATCAAGAGACTTCCGGAAGGTTGGAGTGATTTGGCTCTGGAACGGAGTTTCTGCTCGTGTCGTTGCAGGAATTCAGCAGAGCCGGACGAGTCAGGGCGGCGCTGAGTGGTGGTAGTAGTGGTAGTAGTTGGTGGTGGGTTGGTTCTTTTTTTCTCTCCTACGCACGAGGCTCGGGTGGAAATTTGGGTCTTGCAAGTTGTCGCAAACTCGAGAGGATACGCGAGAATGGTCGAGGCCTGGTGAAAGTAATGCCCAAGGTTGAGAGGACGGGGTTGCAAAAATTGGGAAGAAGTAGAGATCTCACAACGAGGCTCTTCTTATGATTAATTGTTGCTGAGCAATGCAGATGCTGTCACGGTTTCCGCCTATTCCTTCGCCCTCCTCTTGCCCATGTACAAGAAAGGCTGCAAAAATCCATGCGCCACGCGTGTTCGATAGAAACTGATGGAATCGTGGCTTTCTAGAAGTAGCGATTGGGTACCGCTGGCGTATTTCGCCACTATTTTTGGCCTGTATCTAGTTTCAGAGCTACCTAAAAGTCACCTTGGTTCGGAAAGTCCAGTCTGGCCAAGTGTACGGTCCGGACAGGGGCCGCAGTCGCATCTGCCCGGTCCCCAAGGGTCCTTTTCTAATGCTGGGTCCAACTGGCTGCTGGCTGGTCCCTCATTGTTCGACTTCTTGGTCGGTTTTGACCTGTCCAAAGGGAGAAAAAGAGTTGCTTTGCATCACACCCATTTGGCATTCCAGTCTCCGCTTTCGCAACTCTTGTGTCGTCACTACAGAGCATGGGAACAGACCCTCTTCCATCGTCAATTGTCAGATTGCCCATCATCAGTCATCTTTTCCAGCACCCTTTGGCTTATTGATTATACAGTATGCAGGAACCAAGTTTGTACGGATGAGCGCCTCAGACCGCCTGGCATCTATCTATCTTGACCACTGAACCAAAGTTTGTACTTTTTCTAGCCTCACGACGGCCTTCTATAATTGGTTCTTGTAGCCAAACTTGGCCGTGGCGAGAATGGGCGAGCACTATGCCTAGGTAGTATTTGCACACAGCCAGACACATTATAGTCGGTCGGATGCAGGGGACGCCGGTAGTAAAGAAAACCATACTGCATGGCTAGTCAGTCCCTCTAAATTGGACGTGTCTGGCACGGATTAGGGACTGTATGGACAATGACATGTCAAAAGCATGTTTCTGGAACCAACGATGAACCCGAGAGCCTGGTAGACGGTGTGTGAATCAAACAAAGAGCAAGTCTGGTTTCAAGCGATCCGTCAAGATCCGTGATGCACCGGGCATCATGTGTGAAGATCGATGATCATGTTCAAGGCTGACTTTTGTCGAACGTTTCCCGTTATATCTGGCTGGATCCGGACCCAAGGCTACAGAAGGGGGGTAATTGTGTTGATATGAATTCATCAATTGGCAATTTGATGATTTCGTTTGTCTGGCTGCAAATTCTCCATTATACAAATGTGTTTTATAGTCGTTCACGGCGCTCGGCAGGGCAGGTTGAAGGTATCCAGGCGCCAATCAAATGGGGCGGAGCTTAGTACCTGGAGTTGGCCGATAAGGAACTTTCGGTGATGGATCAGCTCCCAGCAGAACCATGACCTAATCGACCAGAGGCAGTAAATAGCACATTTAATATTGAAAGAAAGATACAAGTACACATCACTACCAAATTATAGACAGAGTATGTTTACCTACGATATGACGGCATATGCTTGGATCTGGAGAAACAACACTGACAAGCTACCCCCTGGCACGGGCTGATCATCGTTTCAGAGCCGCCAGTGTGGCGCAGCCTTAAACGTAGCAGCAGCAGCGCAGCTTTGCCTGTCAGCTCCGGCCTGCCGCGTAACGAGACAACAGCTCACCTTTCCAGCTTCAGCTTCCTACCTACCAAAAGAAATATCCGGATACCCAATTGAATTCATGTTTTGTTTTGGAAAAAGAAACACTGCGTCTTGTTTGTAGCCCAAGGCCAAGAAATACGTTGTCAGCTTGGCATTGCAACCTCCCAACTCCAAACCAGCCGCAACTATCTTATCCTGCACCTGCTCTGGCCGACTTTCGATAGCAGACGGACGATAACGACCAGCATTGAATACGGTTCACCCGTAACAGCGAGAGAGCGCCTCTACCTCTTTTCCCCCGATATACACACAGACAGCCAGAAATCATGGCGCAGCTTCTGCAAGACCTCATATACTCGTTCGGGAACTGCCTGAGCTGCTTCCCGGGGTCGCCGTCGCTCAAGATCAACAGCCGGTCGTTCAAGATCCTGCGGCTGCTGGGCGAGGGCGGCTTCTCGTACGTGTACCTCGTGCAGGACACGTCGACGGCCGAGCTGTTCGCGCTCAAGAAGATCCGCTGCCCGTTCGGCGCCGAGTCGGTCCAGCAGGCCATGCGCGAGGTCGAGGCCTACAAGACGTTTGCGCACAGCCCCGGCGTCATCCACAGCGTCGACTACGCCGTCGCCGCCGAGCGCTCCGACCCGGGCTCCAAGACGGTCTATGTCCTGCTGCCCTACTACCGCCGCGGCAACCTGCAGGACATGATCAACGCCAACCTCGTCAACCACGCCCGCTTCCCCGAGAAGAAGCTCATGGTCCTCTTCCTCGGCGTCTGCCGGGCCCTCAAGGATATGCACCAGTACCAGGCCCCGGCCGGTGGCGAGCGCATGGAGATGGGCGACCCAAAAGCCGGCGAGGAAGACGTTCCGGGCCCGGGAGGCAAGAAGAAGGGCAAGGGGAGGAGAAACCAGGCCATGGCGGCGGCGGACGCGGACGACGAGACGGAACAGGCCAGGCCGCTCATGATTGACGAGCAGATCGCCGCCCCGGGCGAGAGGAGGTCGTATTCACACAGGGATATCAAACCAGGTAAGAGACCACCACCAGGAAAAGCGAGAAAGAACAAGAGCATCGCTAACAGCACATTCAGGCAACATCATGATCGAAGACGACGGCGCAAGTCCCATCATCATGGACCTCGGATCCGTAGCCATCTCGCCGATACCCATAACGTCGCGGTCGCAGGCCATCGCCATGCAGGACACGGCGGCGGAGCACAGCACGATGCCGTACCGGGCGCCGGAGCTGTTCGAGGTCAACACGGGCGCCGTCATCGACACCAAGGTGGACATCTGGTCGCTGGGCTGCACGCTGTACGCCTGCCTCGTCGGCAAGTCGCCCTTCGAGGCCCGCAGCGACGAGACGGGCGGCAGCCTGAGCATGTGCGTGCTCGGCGGCGACTGGCGCTTCCCCGACGAGGGCAACAAGCACCAGAAGAAGGGCAAGGGCCCCGCGGGCGCACAGCAGGGCGCCGCCGGCGACGAAGAGGTCATCAGCGCCCCCATAAAAGAGGTCGTGCGGAAATGTCTCACGGTCGAGCCGGATCACCGGCCGGATATTGACGAGCTGATTCTCATGGTGGAAGAGGTCGTCGACGGCCTGCCGGAAGATGGCATGTAAAAAGAAAAAAAAGTCATCTTGCTCGTAATCAGGCACCGTCACATTACAGCAGAAGAAAATGTAGCATATAATTGTTTGTTTTGTGTATAGGCAGCGTTGGACATATTATACCTCTCCTGAGATGGGAGCAGAACTTTTTTGAAATCATGATCAAAGATTTGAACAGCTATTGTGTTTATCCTGTCAGATGGCCTACAATCGTCCTTTTGTATGCCACGTATTGAACGTCTGACGCCTGCCAATGCTATTTTGTGACTCGGTACTGAGTTATAGAACACCTATACACATTTTTCTAAACCAAAAACTTTTCATGACCTGATGACCTAGAGGTCCGGCTCTATCCTTCAACATATAGCAATGTAGTAAAAAGACACGCAAAACCAGGCCCAGCGGGATTCGAACCCTCCAAAATAATGTGTCTGGGTGGGGGCGTCCTCAGCCGGAAGGATAGTTATTTTTAGATAGCAGCGGTTAAACCACTACACCACTGTGTCCTGTGGTTTCGCGGAGTTTGTTAACAGCATCTGCTTTGTTTTGGGTTATATAGGGCAAGCGGCCATCTTTCTGAGAATTGGACAGGCTGTATGTTTGCCACCGATACGTATCTCCTTCGGGGCGTGGCTCCTTCGGGAAAGCCACAAAGGCAAGTGGTTGGCTTGGCACGTCCAGGAATATGGTCTGTAGGTTTGGGTGTCGGTAGCCACGTTCGGATAGCCCCAAAACAGAACAAGCCCACTGCCATCCGCATCTAGTTGGCCGCCGAGGAGGGCCCCTCCGAGTCCGCTGCGGGCGTGTCTGCGGCGTCGTCGTCGCCCCAGGGGTTCTCCGTCTTGCGCAGGTTCTCGACGGCGTACAGGACGTTGTCAAGCTCGGCCCGGGTGAAGTCGATGGCGCTGACGTCGGTGTCCTGGTACGCCAGGCTGGACGGCTCCCAGCGCTGCCCGCCGAGCTGGAAGACGGCCAGCCGGGGGCTGGTCGCCTCGTCCGCGTCGAAGCCCACCGCGAGCCGCTTCCCGCTGCTCTCGCCGCCGGGGATGATGGCCACGTCGAGGGCGTTGCCGGGGACCTCGAGTGTTTGCACAAAGGAGAGCTTGTCGTCGGCACAGCGGAAGATGAAGACGGCGGCAACACTAGAGGATTCGTTAGCTGGATAGATTCATACATGAATAATCAAATGTGATTGGATTACTTACCGTTCGCACGTGGCCACGACCCAGCCGTCTTCCGATGATACAAGCCTTGAAACAGCAATCTTGGTAGCTTCAGGGACGTGCTGCTTGACATGGCTGAGGAGGTCTGCCTTGCTCTTCAAAGTGCCGTTCTGCCAATCCCAGACGTAGAGCTCGTCGTCTCCGCCGCCGGAGACCAGGACGTCCGGCCGCGGGAGGCACAGGGCGTTAACGAACGCCTTGTGGCCGAGGCAGAAGTTTTCAATGACGTAGGCCTGCGGTATGCCGCGGGACACGCGGATGTGCTCGTCGCGGTCGGCTGTCAGAATGTAAGGCTTACCGTCGGCCGACGAGGCCACGGCGACGGAGGTGAGCATGGACACATGGCCAATCAGGAGCTCGTGCGCGAACTTGGGGGCCTCCTTGGTCTTGGGCTGGGGGTTGTTCTGGCGCTGGCGCTCCTGGTCGATCAGCGCCTTGAGGTTGCGCTGGGTGTGGACGGTCAGGTTGTCGGCGCCCTTGGAGGGCGTCGGCTGGTAGGCCTTGGGGGTTTCGGTGGCCTCGGTTGGCTCGCTGCCGGGTACAAGAGGCATCGAGTAGACGTCTCCGAACTTGTCAGCCACCAGGACCGTGTTATCGTCTGACGTCACGGCCAGATCACATGGCCTCTTGGGCATACACCTGAGGACAGGATTAGAAATTGGCCTCGCCATGGTTACTCAAGGTATTCGTGTGGCTTCTGCTTACCGTTGGCCGAGAGCTGTCAACTGGCCTTTGCCGTCGTGCTCAAACACCCACACAGCCTTGTCTGCACCGGTCACTGCGACCAAGTGGCTACCACTCGATGTGGTTCTCAAGAAATTGACGTGAGGCTGGTCTGCAGGCGAGAGCTTGTTGAGGTGCCTGCCCTTCTTTGTCTTTTTCTGGTCGTCTCCCTTGGCCTCGGCTTGCGCCTGTTCCGAGGCGTCTCCCGGGCCCGCAGCCACAGCTTCCACGCCCGAGTTCGTTTCCACCTTGCGCCTCTTGGTTGGCGATGAGCCCTCCTCGTGCTCCTCTTCTGCCTGGCCGGCGCTGGCTTCTAGCAGAGCATCGCCAGCTGCAGTGGCTTTGTGCTGCGTGGCCGGGTGCTCCCACGACGAGAGCAATGCCCCCTCCGGACTGAACGTGAAGATGGCAGTGCCCCTTGCAGCAGCCACAATGCCACTTTGCCCGAGGGCGGTGACAGATTGGTATGGCAATGACATTTCTCCGCTGATGATTTTGCTTATGCCGCTCCTGACCAGTCCCGATTTTTGGAGTCTTTTCCAGGCTTTTTGGCGTAGATCCTGAGATACAGTCATCGGTTGCTTTCAGAATCAGGAAATTTATGTTATGTGGTGAAATTTTTGAGGATTGCGTGTAATTGATTTTCGCAGTAAAATTCGTGCCTGTGATTCGCTCGATGAAGCTCATGAGAATTTGCTATTCTTACTGAAGATATGCACGATGCGGGGCGCCATCTATGCTTATTGCGCTATACATCAGTTACGTTCGGATATAGACATATCATGGTCTCAAAGTAGGAGGCGAGCCGCGAGATACGACCGATCTCAGCAAACTTGGAATAATTGGCTTGTATGTGGGGTTCGATTGCAGCTTGTGCAATGGGAAATCTGGTCTTACCCGGGAGCGAATCATCGATATTTTAGTTTAAGAAATACACAAAAGCATTGGCATAAGACAGTTTTGGATCAGCAACACCGCTTACAAGACCGGGCCCACTCATTCGACAGTCACTCCTCGATTTCCAACTTCCAAGCATTATGTCAACGCCGAAGCATCAGTATCATCATATCACTCGATCAAAATGCATCTTTGTAAGATTCCCCGTGATTAATCAATATTTACAAGACTTCAAGTTTCACGCGAACACTCCAGAGTCTGCACTTGCTGTCTAGTCTGGTTTGGCCGCAGGTATGAAGATGGTAGGGGTGATACC
Organism: Pestalotiopsis sp. NC0098; assembly: GCA_022432395.1. Classification (NCBI taxonomy): domain Eukaryota; kingdom Fungi; phylum Ascomycota; class Sordariomycetes; order Amphisphaeriales; family Sporocadaceae; genus Pestalotiopsis; species Pestalotiopsis sp. NC0098. Next base: position 692,881 of record JAJKLJ010000015.1, on the reverse strand, counting down.
TGATCTGTACCTACACATGAAGTAGAATAAAACTTTCTACCAATATACCATCATGGTGTTTTTCGACTGTAAACCCATGCGGTCCAAAATACATCTTGACGAATACCACATAGGTGGTTCTACCAATGATGGGTTCCTCTTGACTAGCACGAGGCATCTCAGTCTTTCGTTATCATGGCCCCGCAGGCAAATTTAATATATTACAGCGAATATATTTTCTTCGACATTTACTTTATTCTCTAATGCTTCTAAGAAGTCAGCAAAGCTGGTCTACAGCCAGAAAGCTCTGTCTGTCCGCCATCAATCAGACAACAACGGATTATGGTCAGACTTTACATAATTGGTCAAAATTTACGCGAGATCGAAACGGCGCGGAACGCCGGCTTTTCTCTCGCCAAGCATTCGAGTAGCCTTTCACAATACACCTTTGGCCCAAACTCGCATGGCTTGAACGGCGCACGCGAGCTCGTTTGTGCACAAATATTGTAAGGCGCTGACAGCCTACAGCCGGGGATGCCGAGATTTTTTATGCCCAGGACCTCGAATATTTCAGGGCATGGGCCGAAATGGTGGACGGACAAATACATGGACTGCTTACTTCGCGGGGAATCACCTTGCCGCCAAGAAGGAAGTAGGACAGATTTGTATACTCCGCTGACGACTTCCCTTGCGCCCTCCGCTGTGCATGCGAGTTCCAACGGGTTTCCACATGGCAGAATCTTGGCTCCGGAGGTAATTGTAGTTTATCTTTGGTTTCTGTCGCTTTTCGATTGATTTATCATGTGTTATTCTCAAACTACAGTATTTAGAAGGATAGTGAAATCTACTGCGAAACACCTGTGACCGAAACATCGGCGGCGATAACTCCAATACAGTGACAAGGCAACATATCGTGTCATTCACAGTAGATTTCTTGCAATAACTAGACTCCTTACCCCGGTACCCCTACTATGCGCACGCGGTGGCTCGCTGACCTGCATCCGCACGCTATACTCTTCCCAGCGAGGCGAGCAACATATATCACCGTATGATGAGTAACAGAGCACATCCATAGTATGGTATGCTAAGTGACACTGCTACCCTGAGTTGGGCATCAATTTTTCCCATTATGGTCCGAATGACTCTTGAACAACCCCTATTTTTTTTTCCCCAGCTGAGGAGCGCCATGCTTCGGCTCCCACGCTTTTGTCAAAGTCCAGCTAGGTTGCTATACTTGCACGTAATCCTACCGTCCGTGTGGTTCTCCTGCATGATCTGATGGTATAGTTTGCGAGCTATATCTGACCAGTCAGCACTTTGATATTGTAATCATCATCCCCCGTTGTGTCTTTGCTGCCGATATCAGTAATCCAAAGGCCTACAAGCTCTGTTTTCTGGTTGGCTGGTTTCAGAATCGAACGATGTAAATGTCGATCATAACCCATCACCGGTATTAGCCATCTATACATCTCGAGCGAATGCCGAGGAGAAACGCCAGACTATCAGGGCAACTACACGTGATCGCAGATAACTGCATGGACTCTATTAGATCCGTGCTGACGGCAGGCTCGATGTCATTCCACGGCCTTCACTCCGAAGCATCCCTACAACTCTGATAGGGTGAACATATTCTTGCCTTTCCAGGACTACACAATGGGTATCCCGACTGAACAGGTCGGTAACCGGCGACCCGATCAGACGGCTCTCGACCACTTCAATACTCGATTCAAGCTTCTGATTGTTCATACCCCCAGACTGACTCATTGGGCAATTGTTCACTCCTCAGCCTACCCCAGAGTAATCATTTGAACAGGCCAATCTCCGGCTCTACCAACAAAGGCCCTTGATGACCCGCCATGAGCCCTGCCACAAAAATACTGCTCATGTAAGATCCATACCGCCCTGCCTCTCTGCGAGCACATACCAGTTCCATTCCACCGGGGTCTTCGCAGGTTGGGGACCTGCATTGTAACAATGCTGACATGCCTCTAGAAAGGGAGGAAAAGAACCAATCAGTTTCTCGATAGCGACGCGCCGAGGAAAAGCCTACGTCTCGATATGCCGGTCCCAAATCTCACAAGGATATGATGCATGGGATTATATATATCAAGGTCCCATCCTTCACGACAGGGATGTAGTCCACATCCACCTCTCTGCTGTTCATATCCCATATTGTACTAGAACTAGAACGCCGAAAGGAGTCAATCAAGACATCAAACAAACATAGCATCCTTCAAAGGACGGAAATACAGACGGAAGCCATGGAACCAGCCCCAGCCTCCAGCGAGAAAAAGCGAACCAAGACGCCAAAGCCCCGGAACTCGGAAGCCCGCAAGAAGCAAAACAGGATAGCATCTCGGGCGTATAGTATGTTGATTTTTCTCTCTTTCGTCTGCTGATCTGAAATGCTAGATCTTATCATACTAATTCGAGTTCTTTCAAACGCATCAGGAGAAAAACGAAAACAGAAACTCGCCCTGTTAGACCAAATCCTCAACATTGAAGACCCAACCAACAACCCCCCGAGCTCGCCCAGCGACGCCGGCGGCGGGAGCAGTCTAAGCGGCCTCTCGATAGCCGCGACGAGCAGAGAAGCGTCTCGGAGCCCGGCCCCGCCGACACAGGATCATGCAGCAGCAGCAACGTCCCTGCCGCCAGCGACATGGCACATGGACGGATCATACCATTCTACAATAAGAGACCCGTTCGAGGGAGACACGTGGTTGGGTGAATACGACCACCACGGCAGCGGTGGTGGTGGCTGTGGCATGTTTGGTGCGCATCAGGACTTCATGACGACGTACCACCATGTTCATCACCACTCTGCAGCAGACGCCGCTGCCCTTGGAGACTACTCGGCATGCCATCCCGCACCCACTACGCACCAGCATGCACCGCCCGTCGCGGCCGAACACAAGTTGCCACTGCAGTCGGAACAGAACTCGGCAATGGCGGTGGCCCTAGACGCGTATTCACGACTGAACTCAACACAACAGGATCAGATGCTCGACATCATACACAAGCGGCGACGTCCCGATCACTACATAAAGGGATCAAATATCAGGACGTGGGGAGAGAACATTTGACTGCAAACGACAAGCCTTGCACCTCCCCGATACGATAACTAGAATGCTTTACTATTTTGATGCTACAAACACTATTTCTGGCATGGCTCCCTAATCCCCAACTTGGGTCAATCTAGAATTTGAGCCTGGTATCCCCTAAACCTCCAGCCTGTAGGTGGCAACCTCAAACGGCCTCAACTTGATATCGAATGAACCATCATCGGCGACCGAGACATCCTCCAGGTCATCTTCCAGTACATTGGTCTTGGTGACCTTCTGTACTTTCCAGATCGTGGAGATCGTACCTCGGCTGTGTCCGCCTAGACTGTCATAGATACGAAGAATAACACTCTTACCCTTACGCTTGGCAATGTTGTCGTCTTGGGAAACGTCTTCATCATCCTCACCACGCTTGACGCAGTCGAGTATCAAGGAAGCATCACCGGTCAGCTTGACGGGCTGTGTGCTGAGAGTTGCCTTGACAGAGTCCGCAGGTGCGGCCTTGACCCGCAAGGGATTGTTGAAGTTGTGGGCTGTGCGAACCGTCGTGGAGCTGAGAGCACCCTGGTGAGGCAAGATGGCCCATCGAATCGTATGGGTGCCCATGTCTGCATGAGCATCGGGCGCCTTGGGGGATCTCAACAGAGAGAGGCGCATCAAGTTGCCCACAGTGGCGAAACCGTACTTGCTGTCGTTGATGACCGAAACACCGTACCCGTGCTCGGAGAGATCGGCAAACTTGTGGCAGCAGACCTCAAACTTGGCCATGTCCCATGTGGTGTTGTAGTGTGTGGGTCGCTTGACAATACCATACTGAGTCTCGTACGATGCCTCGTTGTTGATGACATCAACAGGGAACTCGACCTTGAGGAACTTCATGGTCTCATGCCAGTCGACATGACTCGTACACTCGACATACGACTGGTGGCCTTCAAAAGCCGCCTGGAGGCTCAGAACAGACTTGATCGAGCTGTTGTCACTGATCTTTGTCTCGGTCACGACGCTGACTCGGTGCTCCTTGTCCTCGTAGATCTTGGTCTCACCGGACGGGAGTTCCTGTCGAGTGTCAAGGTGATACACCTCAACGTCCCAGGCCTGCCAGTACAGCGGCTTATCATCAAAGATGACGAACTGGTTGGCCTTTCCGCCCTTGGCAATAACCTCACGGCCGTTCTTGCGATCCACCAAGGATGTGACGGTTCCGGCCTCGACCTTGACGGTGAGCTGGTCGTTCTCCATGACGAACACACCCTTGCTGACCTCCTTGACGGTCACTGCCTTCTTGTCTCCCTTCTTGAAGGATTTGACATTGACGACGTTGCCCGATCCGCATGCGACTCCGCACTCGGTCTCAGAGATGTCGACGACTTCCTTTCGGTGCCATGGCAGCGTGTTCAAGGCCACGGCACCGTTCACAGAGGTGGGCTGAACGTCGGGGAAGCCATACAGCTTGTAGATGTCCTTGAGAACGCCCTTGCCGATTTCATAGATACGTTTGTACAACTGTACTCGAATTAGCATATGAACGATCATAAATGTTACAAGCCATGAGGACTTACTTCGTCAGAATCGTCGTAGCACATTTCAATCGAGCTTCCGGGAAGACAGTCATGGAATTGACAGAGAAGAATACCCTCCCACATTTCATCAAACTCAGCCTTGGGATACGTGTAGTCCTTGTGCTCGAGAGATGCAATGGTGGCCAGCAACTCGAGGTCCTTCATCAAAATCTCTGATCGGCGGTTGTTCAGCTTGTTGTTGGCCTGAGTCGTGTAGGTGCCGCGGTGAAGCTCAAAGTACAGCTCGCCGTACCATGTGACCAAGGATGTGCCCTTTTCCTGCAACTTATCAAAGAAATGGTCAACGGTGTTGCCCAAATGGATACGAGGAAGTCGTCCGACTTCATCGCTGATTCCACGGCATCGGCGAAGCTTCTCAATGTGCTGCCAGGTAGGACCACCACCACCGTCACCCTTGCCAAAGACGAGGAGCGACGTGTGGTCTTGGTCCATGGACTTGTGCCGGGAAACACTTCGGCTGACGTCGCCAAAGTGGGCCTCGGCGGTGTACGTCTCGGAAGGAGGCATATGGCAGATGACTTGGCTACCATCAAGCGAGACCCAGTTGAACGTGGTGTGGGGAAAGTTGTTGATGTTGTTCCAGCTGAGCTTCTGGGTGAGGAAACGCTCCATGCCGGCCAGGCGACAGAGCTGGGGCAACTGGCTCGAGTAGCCAAAAGTATCCGGAAGCCAGAAGGTTCGGCAACGTTCTCCAAAGTGGCTCTGGAAGAAGCGCTGACCGTACAAGAATTGACGGACCAGTGATTCACCACTTGGCATATTGGTATCGTGCTCGACCCAGCTGCCGCCGATGGGGTGAAATTGACCCTCCTTGACCTTTGTCTTGACACGGTCGAATACATAAGGGTAGTACGTCTTGAGCCACTTGTACTGCTGGGCTTGTGAACAGGCAAAGTTCAGCTCAGGATACCGCTCCATCAGGTCACATTGGTTTGACCAAGATCGTGCCACCTTGCGCTTGGTCTCGGCCCACGGCCATAGCCAGCAGGTATCAATGTGACAATGACCAATACCATAAACTTGAGGTACGGTATCGGTCTTGTACACATCGGCAGAGTTCACTTTGGAGCCGATATACTGTTCGGCAATCTTGCGGCACTTTTTGATGGACTCCTTGTCGCCGAGCTTGTAAGTATCAATGATCTCGGTGGCAACATTGAGTGCCTTGTGCTGTTCCCACGAATCTTCTGGGAATTCTCTTGCTGCGTCACCAATGATCCATGTGTCAATCCAAAGCTGTCGAGCATCCATGTTCACAGCGCAAATGTCGGCCTTGGACAACTGGAAGTACTTGTTCGGGTTGGGGGGCTGAATGGAGTCGCCGCCGGGGGCGTTGCCAAACATGCCGTTGCAAGCCATTTCAATGTAAATGGTGTGCTCCTTGCCGTCTCGGAACGCCTTGGGTAGAATCCACTCAATGCGCTCACCACCACCGGTCAAACCCTGGAGTGGCTTTCCATCCTCGGTCCAGATAAGACCCTCATTGTTGCCATCCCATTGCAATTCTAGGTGTTCCTTGTCGAGGAGATCCTTGGGGACCTTGATGATGACCTTGAACCAATGAGTTGACCACGACGGACCAAAGGACTGTCCGACGCTCGTAGGTCTATAAGTGCCCTTGACGGCTTCATCGAAAGTGGGCCTCGTGAGTCCTGGAGCGGCCCAGGTCGACAGCTGGACATGAGGTTCGCCCGAGGCCTTTCCCTCGAACATCATGGCAAGCAAGTTCTGGTTCTCCCATTGTCCCGTCGAGTAGAACTGCGCGATTCTCTCCTTGTAGATCTTGCTAATTCGCTTGCCGACAGGGCCGGTCGCCTGGGCAGGGTAACTCGAAGTCGCAGCGGCAGCTGAAGCCAGCTCCAGCTGTGGGGTACGTTCGCCGCCCATGGTGTAAGTGTCGTGGACGTGGAAGAGACGGGAAACGGTCAATGGATGGGTGGAGGATGTTGAGTTCGGATAGAATACGATCGGATCGTATCCAGAGAAGTATGATTGATAGCAGCGGTGCTATTCGGCCATTCGCAGCAATACAGGTTATCTGTAAGCCAAGCTGCGGTGGGTATATAGTATAGCTATCTTGATAAGTGCTAGTAGCAAAAGAAGTCGAGATGGTAGGAATGAGAGTAACAGCTCGAGGGTGTTCGAGCTGTCCGGATACGGCACAGATGTAGGATCACGAGGATGAAGGCCAAGAAAGTGAAGATGCAACGTGAGAGGTTGGGGTTGCAGCAAGTTGAGACGAGGATCGAAGATGGTGGTGTCACCGTGAGCCGAGGACGAGCTGCAAGCTGGGCAAGCTAAATACCTTTGGAGCTCTTGCTGTTCTCGCCCCTCGGGGGAGCAACTGGGTGCTGGGCGCTCTGTGGGACCTGCATCCGCCCTGAAACTGGCGTATTGCGGGGAAGAGGAGGACGCCGAGAGCGACTTCCGCACTATTAAAGCCGGCGGTGTTCACGGGGCGTCATTTATATCGACCATGAGGTCAACCTTGATTACTTGTAGACCGCAAGTACATGTTATTGTATGTTACACATCACCATCACGTATTCTGAATATTTCTACTTATCAATACTGCATCTGCTGTTTATGGACCAGGCATGTCACATTAATTCCGGATTTCGAGCTAGGTTTATGATTTATTTATTGTTTTTATTTAGGTTTTATGAGATGGCTGGTAGCCACTGGCCGAGTAAATATTGCGTGTAATCCTTCAAGAGGCGAGGTGCAAATATTCAGCAGAAATTCAGAGTCTATTCGCCATGGTACGGTTGAAAAATGCTGCGCAGGACTCACGACCATGTGCGTCACTGAAAGAATCACGATCGCGTACATCTCTCATGCAGTGTATACACTATTATCATACTCTATGTTCAGTATATCCATCCGCCACTGCGCCCTCATGGACTCGTGTCATTAGAACCTTTCCACGGTGCAAGTACTCGCTGCCTGACATATTCCCAGCAATTGTGAAGGGTGAATTAAGGTACAGCAGGGCAAGACAATAAGAAGAAGGCAATATGGTATCATGGCTCTTGAGAAAAAAAGCAAAATGAAACGTCGCGAATGGGAATCGTGATGTGTAACATGAGCATAACAATGTTGAAATGCAGATACTGGAGGGAAGAACAAATAAGTGCACCTCTGTTTCTGGGAAATAATCGCCCGTCACAAGCTCCATGTCTACTAGAACGCATCCTCCAACGGACAATCAATACTGTCGTGACCATCCCTCTCGCAGAGTGCACACCACTTCTCAATATCTACAACTCCGCTCTCCTTGCCAGCCAGCGGTCCCGAGTCGGTAGGGTTTGGCAATATCTGGACATTGGCTGGGGGCGGGTGCGTGGCCGGCGTCGATTTCACGGGCGTCAAAGGACGAGGCATAATATCAGCCTCAGGCGCGGGCACGGCAAGGTTTGGCGAGCTCTCTTGCTGTGGCGTATCCTTCGGTGCCCTGGCGTCATCTGGGCTTGCTTTGCCTTGTTCTTGGTTTCCAAACATGTTCGAACATGTCAGGATATCGTGGCCGCCAGTCTCGCATATCTCGCACCAGAGAGTGCTACTCTCTGTGACGGACGAGTAAGCGTCGCTCTCCGCCATGGTGTCCATGGTGGGCACGCGCTTGTGCTTGGGTTCTTGTGCTTCGCGAGCAAGAATGACTGTGCCCTTCGAGTCGCGGTATGAGTTGCGATCGCTGCTGTTCAAAGTCATGGCGCTGCCGCGGTGGGTTGTGGCACTGTTGCGGCGCAAGGCCTCGAGTTCTCGTTCGAGCTCCTCTTCGCGGTTGTTCTTGGTGTCAACAAGGGCGCGAAGCTCGTTGAGTTCCTGGTCTCTCTTCGTGCGCGCCTCTATCGAATCGTTCCTAGGTTTCGCAAAGTCATTGCTGCCTCGGAATTGTGCCGAAGTTCTATCAGTCGAATCGCCACCGGAGACGCCGTCTCTGCTGAGAGAATGGATGATGGCCTTGAGACCTCTAATCTCGTCGTCCTTCTTCTCCAGCTCTTTGGTGGATGACACGGCATCTCCGTTGGGGCTGCCGTTGATCGCTGCAGAGGACTTTTCTCGTTCCTTCCTAAGCTCTGCACGAGTCCTCTCAACTTCCCCTCGTAGAAACTCGACTTCGCCGCGTGCCTCGGCCTCGCCTCTTCGGGCATCCTCGAGTCCTTCCTCGAGCTCCTGGACAAGCTCTTCCAGCTGCTTAAGCTGTCGGGCAACGCTCTCAACATCGTCGTTTCGTTCCTGTAATTCGTGTATCTCCTGTTCCAGCTCCCGAATTCGTGCATCATACACGCGTTGGGTTTCGGTGCTGGCCATCTCTAGGGTATCAATAGTGCTGCGGAAATCAGCGCGATGGACATCAAATTCGCCAGTGAGAATGGCGATCTTCTCGTTCTTCTCCCTCAACAATGCACGCAGCTGTGATGTATCCTTGTCGTCATGGCTATTGCGCCGCAGCTGACTCATGTCTGTGTTCTCCATCAATGACGTGAGCTCCTGTACACTGCTCTCCATCTCGGCGAGTGCAGATGCTTGGTCCTTCAACTGCATATCGCGTTCTGCGAGTTGAGCTTTGAGGCGCTCGATCTCCTCTTCGTCTACGGCGTGGGTGGCGGCGCGAGATCCTGCGCGAGAGCCTGCGCGCAGCCTGAGACTTCCGATAGAGCCGATGCTTCCATTGGTCTGACTTCGATTGACGATCGGTGTGATCTCATCCTCGTCGGAGTGCTGCGGTCCCGCCTGGTGGTCGAGAGCAGAAACGCTGCGCGGCACGATGCTGGGTTTGCGATCCAGCATGGAGGGAGGCTTTGCCGGGTCGCCGGCTGTACCGCGCACGCTTGCCGAGAACTTTCCGATCGAAGGAGTGCCATATCGCGAGGGAGCCCTTGGCACTGGTGTTGTCGCCGACCCGCGATTGGCAGGGCTGAGTTGCAGCTTGCGGACTGGGGACTCGGGTCGCGGTAGAGATATCCTAGACTTTCTGCCCGTCGGGCTTGCTGCCCTGCCCGGTCCAACGGATTGACTGAACTTGGGTAGCGACGGAGTCGGGGGAGTATAGTTGGTAGTGTTGTGGTTGGCGGCTCTAAGAGCGCTCGGGGTGTTGGGGTACATCCCATGGGACGTGGCAGACCTGCGCTTGAATATCTTCGTTATGGGTACGAAAATACCGGCGTCTGGCTGTGACGTGGTGAAATAAGAAACGCTGCGATGCAGGTCATTAGCAGTGATCCAGATATCGGGCGCGAGAGGTGTGTCCAGATCCCGCGGCCATGTGTTACTTACCCGTCGACTTCTCCATTGTTCTTCCCGCGCCCGAAGAAATCGGGATGCAGCTCGACGCCAGCAAATGTACCCTTCTTCCCAGCGACGGAACCGACGAAACGGACCGTCCCATGCATGCCGCCGGGCACGTCGACGGTGTCGCCAACATCGAAGTCGTCTTGAGGGGCGGCGGACGCAGCCCGGCCTGGGGTCATGGGCGGCATCTTGGGCGGGTTCTCGTCGTTCAGAACAGACAGGAAGGGGTAGTTGTCGCTGTCATCAGGTATGGCGGCAAGGGAGCTAGGGGTCAGTGCTGCTTGAGAAGCTTTGCGCGCAAGAAGGCCTGCAGCGGCGGGAGCTAATCTGTTGTTGCCGGCCTGGGCGGAGTAGAGAACGTTGAGATTCGGCGTAGAAGCTGTTCCGAGGATTCCTCGCGCAGCTTTTCTAGGGGAGGTTCGCGTCAGTGTTTTCGGCCTTTGTTGATATCCCGCCGTTGTTGACGTTGTTGCAGCTGAAGACATGGTGGGCAGCTGTTTATCCCGCCGAAGGGGCCCTATGGGGTGGGAACCTTCGTGCGTGCTGGTGCTGGTCTGTCTGTCTTTCAGTGCTGACGCCGGCGGGCAGCGTGCAGTAGCTTGGTCGGTACCTCGCTAAAGAGCACCGGCCTAGGGGTGGGAGCACACTGCACGATGCTTGGCCTGCAGGGGCAGCCTTTTTCTTTTGTTTCCCTGTTTAAGTCCGTGGCGCCAGTTCGGAACTGACTGTGACGTGGATCACACCTCTTCTCTCAGCCAGTCTTGCCGTGTGCCACCACACCTCGGTCTGGGATCTGAGAGCCGTTGGATAGAACTTCCCAGGAACAATGGTGGAAGTCGGGGGATGCCGCAAAGAATTTGGTTTTATAGATTGCAATCCGTGGTGGTCAGGGTCCCAACCAGCAATGCTTACACAAACATTGAAGAGAACGACGTCAGCCTCACTGGCACCGTCGGTGGAAGCGTGCTCTGTTGTGGACCAGGTAATAGTGCTGGAGAAATGAGCAATGAAAACCTTTTCCTCATGAAATCCCCGTTGGCGCGAATAGTCCGTTTGCGGAAGCTCGCTCTTCCTCCTTTTGGGCGCGTCTTGAGATTACTCGGAATAAATCAGCGGCAGCCCAGTCGGTTGTAGCTCGACTGAGGAAGCTTGGAAAATGCTGAGAGCTCGGCGACCTGGAACCATTTATTGAACCAGAGTTGCAGAGATGTTGGTTCGGTTGCTCGGAATCCCAGGGTTGCTATGCTAGGCTGGGCTGGGGTTCTGCTGTGTAAGTGGTGTGTCTAAGTGCGAGTTAACGGTGCACCTTCGTTGACTGGTCGATCACTGGGGAATGATAGGGGCACTGGTAGAAAGTTCTCTGGGGAAGGAAGATGAGAGAAGAAATAATGTAGTCCACACAGACGAGGTATCGAGTTGACCCCCTTTCTGAAACATCCGACAGATTCTGTCGATAGATATCATTGATGTTCATGGAGCTGAGAACAAACCCCGCGTGTTTCTGCTTACTCGCGGGATCTGTTTACTATCACAATTGGAAATCCACCGCATCTCTTGTAATGTTTCAGCGCCTCCGAGCCAACCGATGGGTCAAACTGCCAATACTACCTCGATAGGAACGCTACAGATATCTCTTGTTGATTTCGTCGCATCACATGTAGGAAGGCCATTGACCGTGCAGCACGACGAATGGCGTTGCTCCAAGTGTATAGAGGCGCAATCACGATATGTAGCTAGTCCTGTCGCTACAAGCCATGAAAGGAAAGGTGATGCATCTCCTGCAGATGCGTTGAACTGCATATCTAACGCCGCTATGGATTTGGTCTTCTATTGGCCTATCTTGCAGCAGACTGTGCATACGTCCGCCTGAGAAGCGCCTGTCAGCTCGTTTCTATTTACATGGCGCACATGTCATCTGTAATGTAAACAAGCCGTTACGTCGTCATTTGTTTTCTTCGTCCCCATGGGCATGGGACAAGCGCGAGAGAAAAGTCCGCGACATAATGATGCTGCCATCAATTGATACGAAGGATATACGAATGAGCAATTAGATCACCAAGGTGCTCCCTGAGAAACACAATCTTTTATTTGTTACCATAAACAGCTCCTAGCCCCAATCTTATACTTTTTCCCGGGTCGGCAGTTGTCAGGGCTCAAATAGTGAGTGTCAACCATTCCTTTCTAGAACTGGAACGCGTATTTTCAGGGCAATCCTCAACGTCTAGGGCAATGTCTTGTGTCTTTTGAGGCTGATTTCGATAGACCGCTCCGGCGCTAACAAGAACGTATTGGTGACATCCCGAGACAGAACATTGGAGCATTCCAAACTTAGACCCCTGGCCGAGGAGATATCTGGATACTCTGAACCGATTTCAAACTCTACACCCGAGAGACACCACACAAAACGTGTACATGTAAGATTTATGGGGGACAGGACGAAGTCGGGACAAACAATGTTTGTTGGTACGGTTTTAGAAATAAGTATAGCCTTGAAGTTTATATGTGAACTCATATGGAGTATCACTTTTGAACTTTGTAGCTTTGCTTCGTCCCAAGAAAAACGGCCAAAGAGCTTTCTGTGGGACGTCCTCATCCGCATGTCCTGCAAATCTGCTCTTCCTGGTGCGCTTTGGCTTCCTGCACAAGGTTCATATTCTCTCGTGTCCAGTCGCGCAAATGGTCCCCGCGAAGCATTGTTCATGGCGCTGTTTTGTAGCCACTGATTTGGCAGTCCTTCGCACTATGGCGAAAACATCAATGCTGCGTGTTGCCGAAAGTTCCAATTTCGCTGGCTTCTCGTTCAAATTCTCTTTCGTGTAGCGGGTGATTTCCCCCATTTCAAGCACCAGCATCATGCTCACGTTCAATGATGTCCCCTCTTCCTAAAGAGTGCGTGCCGTCGTTTAAAACAATGGCTTCTCGGTGCCGCCTTCGTCGACGTTGCTCCTCATCGGTTTGAGATGAGATTCGTGGAACAAGCTCGGCCTGGATACTTTCCTGCCAAGTGCGCCCGTTTTCGTCTTCGTTTTGCACAGTGACGTCCAGGATGATCTTAACAGCACCGGAGTCTGCATCGTTGAGTGGACTGCTTCGGCCCTTGCCCTTTTGCAGCAACTTGCTTTCCCGAAGAGCTTTGCGGCCATCCTTCGACCTAAGAAGTTGAGTGCAGATGTCGGTAAGTCGATTGCTGTGGCGCTGCAAATATTTTGTGAAGTTTTCGTGCCATTCCTCCTCGACATCACCCCAACCCTGTTTGACGAGCCATCTTTCGACAAATCTGGCCTCAACCAAGAGCTTCGCGCTGCGATTATACCTAAGAAGCAACTGCTGTAGAAGCGTGATGCAGCGGTGTTCGTTGACGTCGCGGAGCTGGTACTCGTCCCATAGAGGGTTGTTCATGTCGTTGCGCTCTTTGTCGTTTGCACTTTGCTCCAAAGACCGAATGATGGCATGATATGCTTCGGGCGTATTGAGGGCTTTGAGATGGTCCTGGGAGCTGTCCCTATCTTCGACGGCAAAGGTCAAGGCCCGCAGGTACTTTTCTCGCACATCGTAATCCGGCTGCATGATGCCTCTGAGCAAATGTCGTATGGCGCTGCCATCATTGACTGCTCTTCCGAGAATGATCTTGGTGGCTGTATCCCTGACCGTTGGATTGTAGTGATCAATGAGGCTGCTGATGGTGTCGAGCTTCAGGGCGTCCTCTGTTGCTTGTGTAATGTACTGCGTCTTGGGTGACTTGGGCCGGATCTCGACTTCATCGCGAAAGTGCGTCAGGATGAGACGCACCATGCCCACGAAACTGACCGTAGCCAGGCCGAGGCCGACGAAGACGAGCCGCTCATCGCGAAAAGGCGTAAACATGCCCATCATGATTTGTGCTTCGTCACAAACGATTCTGCCTAAGGATACCTCGGACGCGAGGGTTTGATGAGTCGCCTAGGTCATGGCGGCCACCAGCTAAGGGGGGCAACGAGTGAAGCTGCTCCAGGGGGCGACGGTGAACGGTGGTCTTTGTGGGAAGGAACTGGTGATGTTCTCGAATCTCGAATTCCCTGGTCAAATAGCGTAGGACTTATTAGTAGGCGACAGGTAGGTGCAGGCTCCATCTTAGTGGAAGCTCCAGCTGCAAGTCCGTGGTGGAGCTTAAATCGCATCCCTGCCGCGCCACTAGCGAGTTGAACCCCACCAAGATAAGCGATAAGCCCAGAGAAAGTGAAATTTCCTGGGAAAAATATCTTGGGTGAACGCTGAAGCCGAAGTGCAGAGTGTCTGCAATCAAGAATTTGGGTGCGCTCCCCATTCACATACACCATGGCCGGCTCACAGCTCAAGCGGCTCAAAGAGTCGCTCAGGACTCAAGGCATTATCGGTCCTCAACAGTCCAAGAAGCAGAAGAAGCGCAATGCGCAAGACGAGCGGGCAAAGTCCGACAAGCGCTTGAGCAGGACAACCAAGCTCGAAGGGATCCGCGAGCAGTTCAACCCATTCGACCTCAAACACAATGTCCGCGGCCCAAAGTTCGACGTCACTAGCAACCGCCCTGCCACTGGCAATGCCGCCAAAGGCATCTACGGTCGGCCCACCGAGGCGAGAGCCGCCGCCGAGGAGAGGCGCAAAGAGACGCTTCTGGTCGAGATGCAGCGGCGGCAGAAAGTCGGCGGGCTTGTCGATCGGCGTTTCGGTGAGGACGACGCCAACATGACCCCAGAGGAGAAGGCACTGGAGCGTTTCGCACTCGAGAAGCAGCGATCACATAAGCGAGCCGTCTTCGATCTCGAGGACGACGATGCCGGCGAAAGCTTTGGTCTCACACATATGGGCAAATCTCTGTCTCTCGACGGACCAAATATTGCCGACGACTACGAAGAAGACGACATGGATGCAGGATCCGACGACGATGACGAGGGGCGCAAAGCCTACTTGAAGCGGAAACTCATGACCGAGGGCGAAACCGAGGCTGACGACGACGACGACCAGCCAGAGAGGAAAAAGACGAAAGCCGAAGTCATGAAGGAAGTCATTGCAAAATCGAAATATCACAAAGCTGAGAGGCAGGCTGCAAAGGAGGCCGATGAGGATCTGCGGATGGAGCTTGATGAGGAGCTGCCCAACCTACGGGAGTTGCTATTCAAGTCAGGCAAGGACAAGGATTTGGCAGCCAAGTCGAGCTCTGCGCAAGAGCTTCAGCGGGAGTACGATCTGCAAGTCAGATCGCTCGCTGCAGACAGGAGAGCTGCGCCTACAGATCGCACCAAGACCGAAGAGGAGCAGGCAGAAGAGGAAGCACGCAAGCTTCGTGAGCTGGAGGAAAGGCGGCAACGCCGCATGGAGGGCAAGGAGGAGAGCGAAAGCGAAGCCGAGGACGAATCCGAGCCGGAAGACGACTCTGCCGACGGGCCAATACAGTTCATCGAGAAAGAAGAAGGCGACACGTTTGGACTTGGCAAGGGTATCAAGCTGCGGCCAACCGCCACGCAACTGGGCTTTGATGACGAAGACGACTTTTTCGTAGAGGACAACCTCATTGCTGAAGGATCGGACTTGTCCCTCAGTGAAATAGAATCCGAAGATGACGAGTCTGACCGATCCGACGATGAGGAGGCCGAAGAAGAAGAGGACGAGTTCACCAGAGGCCTATTAAACGAGGAAGAGACGAAGAACCCTGCTTTCAGCCTGAAAGAGGACGGGACTCGTGATGCGACTACCACCAAGCAGGATGCCGATGGTCTACCTTATGTGTTCTCATGTCCTGAGACCCACGAGGCATTGCTCAGCATGACCAAGGCCGTTCCAGTCGAGAAATTGCCAATAGTCGTGCAGCGCATTCGTGCCCTTCACCACTCAAAGCTGGACAGTGCCAACAAGTCAAAGCTCGGCAACTTTTCCAGAGTCCTCATTCAACATTTGCCATACCTGGCGACCCACGGCGCACCATTTGCTATCATCGAGAGTCTAGTTCGACATGTTCACTCCATGGCAAAGACGTATCCCGTGGAGATTGCAAACGAGTTGAGGTCACACATTGAGGACATCAGCACGAGACCGCTTGATATAAACGTGGGCGATCTCATTATTTTGACGACAGTCGGCACAATCTTTCCCACCTCGGATCACTTCCACCAGGTCGCCACACCGGCCATGCTGACGATGAACCGCTACTTGGGCATGAAGATCCCGCGTCAACTGACAGACTACACGATCGGTTCATATCTTTGCATACTGGCAGTCCAATATCAGACAGTCTCGAAGCGATACATTCCGGAGGTCATGAACTTCAGCTTGAACACGCTGGCAGCGCTTGCGCCTGTCAGTTCCAAGGAGAGGCTCGGGCTCTTCCCCATGCACGAGCCCATTGAAGGAACACGTATTCAGAATTCGAAGAACACCTCGGTACGGAAACTGAGCTGTCTTGATTGCACGAGTTCGACGGAAACGAACAGTGCAGAGGTCAAGATTGCGCTTGCCGACACGACCATTAAGCTGCTCGATGCTGCCGCCACTGTGTGGACAGGAAAAGCTGCATTTTACGAGACGTTCCAGCCAGCACTGGCTGTGCTCAACCACCTCTCCGACAAGGCCTGCCGGGCACAACTGCCCAAGGCGCTGAACCAGCAGATCAGCAGGTCCAAGACCAAGCTCGAGAGCCTCCTGCAGCTGGCGCGCATGGAGCGCCGCAACCTGGAGCTGCACCACCACAAGCCGCTGGCCATCAAGACGCACGTGCCCAAGTTCGAGGACCAGTTCGACCCGGACAAGCACTACGACCCGGACCGGGAGCGGGCCGAGGCCAACAAGCTCAAGGCCGAGCACAAGAAGGAGCGCAAGGGCGCGATGCGCGAGCTCCGCAAGGACGCCAACTTCATGGCCCGCGAGAAGCTGCGCATCAAGAAGGCGAGGGACACGGCCTACGAGAAGAAGTTCAAGAGGATCGTGGCCGAGATCCAGAGCGAGGAGGGCCGCGAGTCCAACGCGTACGAGAGGGAGAAGGCGGCCAGGAAACGCGCCGCCAAGAGTCGTTAAGCTCTGCTGCCTCGATACAGATCAGCGTAGATATGCTATGGCGTTTGAGTGGCCAAAAAATGTTTACTTTTTTAGATTTCACATCACAATGTTCGAGTTCACAGTGTCTTTGCGATGGTGAGAAGCTAACGTGAAATGTCTGTATGATCTTACAGAAGATACGCCTCAGTGCCTAAGAAGACGGCGAGATGATCAGATTTCCATTGCGTTTTTAGGAACGGTATGCATGCAATTTCTCGGCATGCCGCTCCAGACAGATAATTAGACATTGAGATGTATTGCTGGTCCTGAGTAGACATGATGCGAATCTTGATCGCTCAGATGTGTACAGTGTCGAATAGTGCCATGTGGACCTTAGCACTGTCCCTCGGTCGAAGTCGTCAAAGCTTGACTGGACCGGCACAACCACCATGCTGTTGATACAAGACTTTACCGGATCAAGGTCCTCATCTACAACTAAATACTTGGCATAATTGGACTGCATCTCTTAGTCCACTAAATTCCCTTACAACTGGAACGACAGCACATTGAGAATACAACTTTTGACTGCATAGCTGTCTCTCAAAATACAAAAGCCACACAAACTTGCAAAACACATTTCATCCACACCACATCCAGATCTCACCACCACTCAATTCCGCTCAAAAACAAACCACCAGAAATTACATTCTCACACATCTCAAAATGGGCGACTCGGGAGACGAGGACGACTACATGTCCATGGCCTTCCTAGACGCGGACCCCACCACCGCCGTCCCGGAGACATCACTACAGCGGCGCCAGCGCCTGCGCCGCGAGGCCGAAATCCGGGGCCGGCCCAAGTCCAAGCAGGAGCTGGCGGCCGAGGAGAAGGCGGCACGGGAGGCGGCGCTCTCGCGATCTTTGATCCCGGGCGCCTCTGCTGCTCCCGACAAAGACGACGGTGACGAAGAAGACCCCTGGGCCGCCCTGGCCCCCAAGGACCGAATCCCGACCAAAAAGTCCAAGGGCCTCTCCATGATGGAGAAGATGGGCTTCGCGGCCGGGGAGGGGCTGGGCGCAAAGGACAATGCGCACAATGCCAAGACGGAGCCCATTCGGCTCAGCCTCAAGGAGGACCGCGGGGGCATCGGGCTGGACGCGCAGCGCAAGAGGGCGCTGGACGAGGCGGCCGCGGAGCAGCAGCAGCAGCAGCAGCAGCAGCAGGACCAGGTGAACAAGAAGCCCAAGGTCGACCCGCTCGAGTTCCGCGAGCGCAACCGCCGCGAGCGCGAGGTCAAGCGCTGGGAGGGCCAGGTGTACGGCGCGCAAAAGGTGTGCGAGCGGATGGACGAGGAGCGGGACGCGGAGAAGCGGCAACAGGAATACTATGCCGCCGAAGAAGAAGACGACGATCAGGAGGATGAAAAGAGCAGCAAGAAGAAAAAGAAGCGGACGCTGTCGACTCGGCCGCTCAAGAGCGTCAACGTGCTCTGGCGGGGCCTGGTGCGCCGGCGCGAGGAGGCCGAGCGCGAGCGCCGGATGCGGTACGACCTGGAGCAGAGCCTGTCGCGGCTGCCGACGTACGAGGATGACACCGAGGACGCCGACGATGCCAGGGCGCTGGGCAGAAATGAGAAGACGGTAGTCTACGCGCCGGTCGAGGACCTCGAGGAGGAGGACCCCGAGCTGGACGAGTTCAACGGCCTCGAGCCCGACGAGAAGCTGCGGCGGCTCGTTGAGTATCTCAGAGAGGAGTACCGGTATTGCTTCTGGTGCAAGTGCTCGTATCCCGACGAGGAGATGGACGGTTGTCCGGGACTGACAGAGGATGACCATGACTAGGAGACGATGTAGTAGTTCACCTGGATTCAGGTACCCAGAATAGTATTACGACGAACAAGATATTCAGAAACCAAAACTACAATATCAGTCAAGCACAGCATGATTTCCAATGAGAATTTTGATCGTGATAATGTGACATGATACATTCATTATACATGGTAAATGTGAGATGGGTGAGTTTGCCAGCCTCGAAAATCTATCCTACATGTTATCGTACACGTTGGGCTTCAAAGCTCTGTATCTATTCGTCATCACTGTTGTACACTCCCATATCAGATGCCGCCTGCACAAAGAGCTGCTCTGCGCCCTTCACTTTGGAGAGCTCAGCTTCCAGATGCATTTCGAGATAGTCGCCCATCTCCGCCGACCTAACATCACTGGGCATCTCGTCATTCTTTCCAAGTTCACCGTCGGCCACCATTTCCTCCTGCCTTTGCGACAAGTACTGCTCGGTGTGCTGGGTAGCTGTGATGATCTTGTTGCGCATCTTCGAGTCACCTGCGGCCTTCTCGATGTTTGTGGTGCCGACAATCATTTCAAGCACCATGGATCCTGGATCCTGCAGGTTGAAGACCTGGCGCAGTGCCCGGTATGCAACCAACATGCTCACTGGGTCCTTCATGCGGCGAAACGTGTGCATGATGGTTCTTGCGAGCTGAAAGTTGACGCCATTATCCTCGCGGTGGAATTGAGACGCATAGCCTACCATTTCCGCGAACAGCTCGCGGCATGATTGAAGGAACTCAGGGACGGATTCCGGACTCCAGTGTTGAAGTCTGTTGGCAGGCAGCGATTGCCAAAGTGCCAGAAATGTCCACGAGTCCGGCTTGAGACCTTTGCCGTTGGGCTCCGCAAATGCCGCCATCATGGTGCGAAAGAGGTCGCGGACGTCTTTCCCGCGCCCACTTCGGAGCATGGAGAAGAGCAACTGATTCATGAAAAATGTATCGGCCCCCATCTCTGCTTGTTTGAATGCCTCCCAGAGCTCTTCCATTTTGTCGATGAGCCCTCGATCTTTGTAGTTTTCCGCAAGCAGGGAGAAGGTTTCGAGAGTAGCCTTTGGCCAACCTGCTCCACCCAGCTCGTACGAAATCCTTAGGCCAGGCTTGTACGGGATTACGCCTTCACCGCGTGTCTCTTGCCTTAGCTGCACAAATTGCAACCTGGAATTGATCATGGCCCACGCAATGCTTTCCGCCCTCTCCACGTTCTTTACCACTCCTGTCCGCAGCCAAGAACCAACAAGGACGTTGACGACCATGGGTCTAGGCATTACACCTTTGTGCTTCATGTGTAGGAGCGCGGTGTACGCTCCTTCGTAATCCCCCACCAATGTGAGTCGTTTCAGCCACTTGCCAACAAAGAATTCGTTGGCCACACTTGGAGGAAGTTTGTCCAACTTCCGCAAGTTGGTTCGACCATGGGTCATCATCTCGACGAATATGGAGAGAGCCAAGTCAGACTGGTGGCCTCCGAGGAAGCATGAAATAATGGAATCGTAGTCTTCGATGGTCATTTCATCACCCAGCCTCGTCCGTATAAGCTCATAGAGCTCATATGCCTTTTCTGCAGTGTCCGGCTTCTGCGAGAATGCCCGGATCAGGGGAAGAAGAAACCGCACATCGTGAGGATATTTCGAGGTCAGGACAATTTCGGCAAGCCTCTCGGCTCGTTCCAAGTCGCCAATGTGACAGTACATCCGGAAACCGAGCTGCCAGAAATCCAAGAACGTCTCGGGATCCGCTCCAAGTGTCGTGACCTTTTTCTTGTGGTTGTCTGTGGCCTCCTTGTGCCAGCCCTCTAGAAATGTAGCTTCGATGGCCAATAGTTGCCGCTTGGGTGAAAGTTTCGCCCCAGCTTCGTTCATGTCTTTTGCGAGAATGTGAAGATGGTGCCATCGATTGGGATTCTTTGCGGATTCCGCGGAAAATATATCCCAGAGGAGTTCCCATGTGGCCGGTGGCACCACATTCCATTGCGTGGCCAGAACCTGGCGCGCCCCGAAATACCATCGCCATACTTCAAAACCCTGCTTGTTGAGAGCACCACGATCGAGCTGCCTTGCTGCAAGCTGCAGGTTATTGTTCAGGCGAACAACCTTTTCCACGTGATGCCTCGGCCACCTGTTCTCTCCCAACAAGATATTGATATCGATGTATATCGGGCCGCTTGGTTCCTCGTACAGATCCGTCGACAAGTCGTCCAGCGCATTGATTGTGTCGGGGCTGAGGGGTTTGTTCTTCTTCATGACCCTATCGACTTCATCCTTCAATATTTCGGGGTTGCGTGTCGGTTCCTCGACCTCGGCCCTGAACAGCATGTCAAAAAAGCTCCTGACGTGCCCTGAGTCCTTCTCCATGGCCCTTAGCTCAGCTTCCATTTTGCCGCCGGGATCGGTGAGCGAGCTGTTGAACTCGTCAACGCCGGAGAGCCGTCGGATCTTGCCTCCATCTTCCTGGAAATAATTGACCGTAGCTTTGTGTTCTTCCTCTTTTGGTTGTAGCAAGCCAAGCTTCTTCAAAGTCTGCAAACGTTCGGCATCGTCACCTGCCTGTATCTTTTTGTTGGGTGTTGCCGTTGCAGTTCTGGTCGCTCTGGTCGCTCTGGCAGCTTTGGCAGCTCGCGATGCGCTCCGGACGGTCCATTGCACTGGGGGCGACGGTGGTTGTTTTCTCAGAGCCGAGAGACAGGACCTGCATACGTAGTCCTTGGAGCTCTTTTCGATCAGAAACGTACTCGGAGGCATGGCATAATGTCGTATGCGACCGATCGCGGGCTTGAAAAGTTGCGTGTCTACGGTTCCGAAAAAGTCAAGCTTGTACCGATTCAATGCTCCAAACTTTTTTTTCCTTCTAGAACCGCAGACGCCCGCAGCTATCAGTGATATCACGGCGCCGGTTCCGCCTGCCTAGAAGCTAGCGCCCAGACACCCCTGTCGCGCCTAAAGTGACCCCCTGTGAGCAACCGCGACGGCTCAACCTCAGGACGCGCCTCGATTTGATGTGGTCAACCCCGGATTCCTGAACCAATTGCTAGGCCACGCGAGATACTATGGCTTCAGAGGAGGTCGCTGGTGAGACTTTCGTCGATAGAGAGCATCAGGTAAGTGCACTGATCAATTCTTCCAATTGAAATGTCACTAGTTTACTGACAGCCCCAAAGGTTGCCTATATCTTCGATCCTGCAGATGAGACTGATCGACCGGCCAGGCCTGTGAAGCGCCGCAGGGTTTCCAAAAAGCACGAAAAGGAGCAGCCAGAACTCGAGCGCCCAGATAGGACATTTTTTCAGTCTCTTTCCGAGAATGATCCAGAACCAGAGGCCAGCATAAAACTGCGACAGACCCTATTCGAAGAGGCGTGGTCCAGTATTGACAAGAGAATACGTGTAAGTTGTCATGTTCACCTTTATTGAAAAAACCACGAGCTAAAATGAAGTCAAGCATGTCTTGCGAGAAGGAAATCAGTCAACGCTGGAAAATGTGACCTCCTTCATTCAAGAGTCAAAAAGCCGCCAGGATAAAGACAAGATTCCATCAGGCTTCATTGTGACCGGCGCAAACATCGCATCTCAGGACTTGCTATTTGAGCAGCTCTCTGAAAATTTACAAGAAGAGGCAGACGCCAAGGTGGTCAGACTGCGCTCAGCTGACGCGTCCAATCTTAAAGCTGCCCTCAAGAAGATCATCAACGACGTGACCGCCAGGGCCGCAGAAGGCGACGACGACGTGGAGATAGCCGTGGGCAGAGATGTAAGTCAAGAGATACTCATGGCAATTCTATTTACTTACCTTTTCCAGGGCCGCAGGTATCTCAATTACGATCTTGAGGCGATGTACAGCTACCTGAAAGCAAGCCCAAAGAGCCACATCATCATTTGTTTCCAAGACAGCGAGGCTTTTGAGTCCAAACTCTTGACGGATCTGATACTCCTATTCAGGTAATGTTCAATGGTCCAGTGCTATCGTGGCACTTGCATGACTAATGATCCAAATAGCTCGTGGCTGAACCGCATACCCTTTGGCGTTCTGTTTGGTATAGCAACATCAGTCGAGTTGTTTCAGGCAAGACTCCTCAAGTCTACATGTCTCTGTCTTTACGGCGACCAGTTTGATGTAGAGCAGTCCACATCTGTCGTTGAAAAGCTAACAAAGACTGCTGTCGCTCACCTCGATGCGCCCTTGCGGCTTGGGCCTTCATTCATGCAGAGCCTTTTGGAGCGTCAACAAGATCAGGTTGCCGGCATTCCAATGTTTGTGAGCTCTCTAAAGGTAACTCCCCGACTTTTGCAAATGTGGCTTCTCGACATAATACTGACCTGCCTAGTACGCATACATGTGTCATTACTACGCAAATCCATTAAGTGTATTGTTGTCTGATGAGTTGGACGACGAATCAGTCTCAATGGAGACTCTGGAGCTTGTACGGACATTACCATCATTCCGTGCTTATATCGAATCTACCCTGAAAGAGGGAGACATTAAGCAAGTCCGAGATTTGCTTGACGATGACAAGCAGCTCATCCTACGCATAACGAAACAAAAGTCTCAATCGAAACAATGGGCCGTCGAGGTACTTAGGAACGTTAGATTGTTGGCTGCTGTGCAAACCACAGAACACGATTTTGTACAGAATTATCTCGATGCCATATCGGTCGGGATTGACCTGGAGGACGAGCACAAAGATTTCACAGAAACGATTCAGCGAATGTCTCCAACCGATGCTGCTGCGTTTATTGTTCGCGTCGTCGACATCATCAAAAATGGCGATTCGAGCATCGGACTACCAGGCCAGGCCGACGAGAATCAGGAGCTCATCACAACATTTTCCGACATTCAGGCCGAAATCGAAATATTGCAAGAAAAGTCTGAGGAAGAGGGTACAACTTTGAAGAGCAAATACAGCGGCCATAACAAGATCCTCCGCACCACAGTCATCGCGCAAAAGGTTCAGCTTAGTCGCGACACTGCCAACCTCACCGATGAGGACAAAGCATATACGGCATTGATCGACCGTATCGTTGAGAATTTGACGTCGATACTCCACACAGCAAAGGCTGAAGACATATTTCTCCACGAGCTTTGGCTCTACGATCTCAGGACGCCATACAAGGATGTCTTTGTACCAAGACCGCGGACTGTGATGGAGAGGGCCTTGTCGAGGCCTCATGATTATCTTGGCTGTTCATGCTGCAGATCAGGCCAAGACGAAATCAAACCCACGTTGCCCGTCACTGCCATCCTCTATCACTTGTACCTGGAGACTGGTAACCTCATCAACGTCGCTGATCTCTGGTCCGCCTTTTACGCAATCGTGGGCGAGGACAAGAAGGACGGACTGGACGAGCGTACGGCACTAGTCTTGTTCTATCGTGCCATGTCTGAATTGAAGACCATGGGCTTTGTGAAGCAAAGCAGGAAAAAGGCGGATCACATTGCAAAGCTAGCTTGGCAGGGTCTGTAATGTTATGTTGTTGCTTCTACCAGAGTCAATCTGTAGATATCCATGATTACCTAATTGTCGACACATGAACAGTAATGATGTATACAATAAGAGATCGAGGCCAATAAAAGTCATTGTGACGAGGACTCACGTGGGTTCAAGTGAAAGGGGTCTTCGACTCGAGGCATACCAAATGCGTTTTCTTAGTCAGACTGCTTGCTTTCATGAAATCAACTCTCCATAGTGACAGCTGAGTCCTTGCAAGACTTGTCTCGCCTTTTGAGCAGTTCGCCTCTTGTTTTTATCAAAGTCAATAGTCTAGAACAAAAATATCGAGCGGATGATCCGGGCAGCCTCGGCTTTGCGATTGGATCGGGCAAAGGCGGCCAGACAAAGGAGGACTGGGGAAGTGAACAAAGAAGGCAGCGCGTGCTCCCAACAAGAAAGTCGCCCGCCACCTTTTACAAGAAGAGACATTAAACCACGGCTTCGAGTCCATTCTGCCGCATCTGTTTCTCCTCCGCGAAAGGTCTCACAGGGTCTAGTCGCTCAATATCATTCTTAGTTGTCTCTCACACACTCTCTCTCGTCTCTCTATAGAATCTCAAGTGCTTTTTCCTCTTCTTCCATCTGTCTCTCCTACTATCTCTCACTCTACTTTTGATCAATTCTTTCCAATCTTGATACAAGTCCTTGCTCTCTCAGGACAACTCCCACTCACTCGGGCGACACATCTCAATAATTCCATTCTAGTCTCAAGGAAACACCAGTTAGGTAGACTCTCGTCGTTATAAGAAAACCGCTCTCGCACGCGGCAGAACCGTCGCGGACTCTATAGAGCATTCCGGACCCCAGTCACACCGATTCACTACCGGACACAATCGGTCGTCCTTATAAAGAAGAAAAAGATTGCCACAATCACTCTCCATTCACCACCACAACCACCACCACCATCACAGCGATTCCGTCTCGATCGACCAAAATCTCTTTGCTCGTTTACTATTTTACCCGCCCTTCGTCTCACCTCTTTCCGAATCCGGGTTTCCACGCAGCGCACACGCACACGCAACCCACCAAGCAAGCAAACCAACACTCACTACCGAGACAAAGAAAAAGTCACACCACCAAACAATTTTCTTTCGCAATACGGCATTCACGTATCGCCAAGAGAGGCAACGTCACCGGCTTTCGAGCAGCCACAAATCTCACCACCACCAAACCCAAGGAAAATCTACCCTCGAGGTACTTCCCAGAAAGATGTCATTCAACCAACACCACGGGCACCGGCCTTCCCTCACAGCAGCAGGGCCCGGGGAGCCGATGGACAGCCAGCTAGCCACGAGCCCGATGGACACGGACTTTTCGTCAGCGCCCGCGACGCCTTCCGACTCGGTCTTCTCATCATCCTCGCCGCGGTCGTCGGCCGCGCCGTCGCCCATGGAGATGACGTTCGGCACGGACTCGTTCCCGCGGGAATGCTCTACGACGGGCGAGCAGCAGCACCCCGTCGAAAGCCCGACCATCGTCAGCCCTACTGCCGCATGCTTCGGCGCCGTGGCGCGCAGGACCTCCTCGTTGGTACCCGAGCTCGCACGCCGACTATCCCAGTCCTCAGTTCTAGACGCCAGCAACACCACAGAGCCGCCGCCCCAAGAAACCACCCAGATATCCTCCCCCTCGGGCCCCAGCCTTCGCCAAGAAACTCTCCGAAATGGCCCTGCCGCTGGCCCCCCTGGTCCAGCTGACCACGGGCCGCGTACACCCGAGCTTCCCGTCGACGCTGCTGCGCTTCTGGCTGCTGACCGACGCCGAGCTCGAGGGGCTCGCGCACTTCTACCACCAGCGCACCCCGTGCCGCTGGACCTTCCACTACCCGTGCCCCGTCGCCTGGGATCAGGGGCTCGCCCTCGAGGAGAAGCGCCGCCGCATCGGCAAGTTCATCGGCCTGCGCGGCTGCGAGACGCCCGTCCGCGTCCGCTCCGAGGACGAGATCATGGAAGAGGCCCGCCGCGCGAGGGAGCGCGAGGAGGAGGACGAGGTCTGGAGGAGGAAGCTGCACTGGTACTGAAAAGGGAGGAATGCGTGCCGTAGGTACATATCGGTTGGGAAGACGAGCCCGGGAGAACAAGAAAGATTGCCGAGGGCACGTCAAGGTGGCCTTGGTTTCGGTTTCGTGGTCATAGATTTGAGAGCGCTTGAGTCTGCATTTAGCGTATAATCGAGACTGTTTTAACTCACATGGCAAAATCACCTAGAATACGGGTATGATAGGAACTGTTTGCCAGAAAAAACAAATATTTGGAACTTGGTTTCCATCAGTTGCTGCGTACCAAAAACCATGCCCTCAAGTCAAACGCCAGACACCAAATTAATGCCATCCATATCTACTAGACCTTCCTAGGTCCGGAAAGCATCCGTTTCGCGATTCGCCATGACTGAACGAGCCCTGTCTCACCAAGCACACCCTTATTTCTTGCCCTTCTTCTTCTTGGAACCTCCGGGGGTGCTGGGTGCGCTTGTGTCGACCAGTACACCGTCATCGCTGCTCGTGTTGGCGGTTCCAGGTCGGGTCTCCACCTTGGCGGCCCCTTCCTCGTTCAGCTCCTTCTCAAAGTCCGAACGGATCACCTCGCGGCGATTCTCCCACCACTTCTTCTCCGACTCGGTCTGTCCTTCGATCTCCTCTATCCTGTCGCGGAGAGCTGCGTTTGCGGCCATCTCGTTGGCAGATTGAAAGATGACGTTGCCCCATCCGGGTTGAAGCGCGTTGGCCTGGCACATGGGTTAATATACAGCGCCCAATTTCCCAATTCATGAACCAGCACGCTGGTTGTTCGCGCTCACCTCCATGACGACCTCTCTCAGTTCCTCCTCAATCTCCTTCTCTGCTCGCTGGAATCTCTGGTTGAGATCCTCACCCACGCTGCCGCGCTGCAGCAGGACGTTGAGTGCCTGCTTGGCCTGTCGGATCTGAATGATGCGGCCAATGTCGGCGACGGCGCGGCGGAGGAGGGCGGCGCGGATGACGCTATCAGGCACCTTTGTCTTCTCTTCGCTGGCGGAAATCTCAAGGAGGGAGGAGTAGACCTGTCTTTGCAGGTGAGGTCCGAACCATGGCTCGAGGTTGGCGAGTTGGGCTGCAGACGGAACCTTTGTCAGTGCAAGTTCTTGCAGTAGCAGCGGGAGCGGCGCGAATGGCGACGCAGCACAAAAACAGCAGGGAGTACATACCAGCTTTCCTCTTGCGGTAGATAGTCGAAAAGGTGTAGAGCATGCCGGCCAATACGGAGATGTAGCCAAAGGGGAGCGCGAGGCTCCACCAATCTATGTCTAGGAAGTCCATCATGTTGGCGGATTGTGTAGGTATAGAAAGGGTGACTAAGGTTGAGACAGTCCTCTGTCGAAGTAGAGGAGTGTTATTTAGAAAGTGGAATCACCACTGGAGTGAAAATCTGAACAGCACGTGTCGTCTGCGAGTGTGGTTCTGTGTTCGTGAAGGTCTGGTGTGTCGTGGTGGGAGTGACTGCGACTTCACGAGCTACTGAACCCTGGTAGGATCTTGACAGTTTTCAAAAGTCAAAGTCCCCAATGATGCGATTTGTTCATTGCACAGCTGGTAAGCAGGAGCTCCTGTCTGGCGCCGAGCCACTAAAAAGTTGCGGTCCTCTAAGATACGCTAGAAGCCAGCAGCCGCAGGGGTGAGTTGTGCAACCTAAAAAGAGAACAGCCGCCCCTCGAGCCCCCCGAAAGCAGGTACGTACCTGCTGGGGCAAGGTTCAATCAAATGAATCGAATTCAACGGGTTCCTTCCATTAAACCCGGCTGCGGCTTCCAGTTGATCCGGCGTAGTGCTTGACCGCCCAAATTTTCTCCCAAATTCTGCCACTTTTTCGCGGTTCCTTGTATCGATTGGAGAAGTGGGGAGGGCGCAAAGAAAGTGTAGCAAGCCGAGCAGAAGCTTCATTCGGCGTTTTGAGCATCGCAACTTTTCTCTTGATTGATTTTCTACCTCTTCTGACCAGCGCCCCGATTTCCAACAAGCTTCATTACTTGCGCCTGCCAGCTAGAACACAACCCTATCATGTCCGAAACGAAGCCGCAGTTCCTGCGCTTTACCGGCCACAAGAACTTTGCCCAGCGCCTGGTTCTGTCAACCCTTACCGGACGACCTATACACATTTCCAAGATCCGCACGACGTCGCCAACAAACCCGGGTCTTGCACCTCACGAGGTCTCCTTCCTCCGCCTCCTCGAAGCCGTCACCAATGGCTCCTCCATGCAAATTTCATACACGGGTACCACGATAATGTACCACCCGGGCCTTATTACTGGTGCAGCTCCTGGCATTGGTGCCGTGGGCGATGCCGGAGATGTGATTGAGCACAACATACCCGGTACATGCACGCGCGGCGTCACATACTTTCTCATGGCCCTCTGCCAACTGGCGCCTTTCTCAAAAGCACACATGAACGTGCGATTCACCGGACCTGGCGTCATCACATCCGCTACCGAGACCGGTGACCTCTCTGTCGACTCCTTCCGAACCGCCATCCTCCCCCTATACAACCTCTTCGGCATCCCAGCTATACGGATAGAGCTCAGGGTTTTGCAAAGAGCGTGTGCGGGACCAAAAGGCGTTGGTGGCGCCGGCATCGTGGAGCTCAGATTCGCAAGTCAAGTACGGCTGCCGAAAACATTACATCTAAACAGAAATCCCGGAAGGATACGGAGAATACG
Source organism: Pestalotiopsis sp. NC0098 (assembly GCA_022432395.1). NCBI lineage: Eukaryota > Fungi > Ascomycota > Sordariomycetes > Amphisphaeriales > Sporocadaceae > Pestalotiopsis > Pestalotiopsis sp. NC0098. Next base: position 663,958 of record JAJKLJ010000015.1, on the reverse strand, counting down.
TGGTGTAGCCTACGCTACAGGAGTTTCGGCCAGCAACAATGCGCGCATGATTCATTCGGCCAGGGAGGTGCTGAACCCATTTGTTGCAGACATACACGTGGCGGCGCAGTACGACCAGGCACCACTTGTGGCAACCGGGGATAAGACCAAGAGGAGGATGGGTATTGGTTTCGGAATCAGTCTGGTGGCAGAGTCGAGCTCAAACGGCGTGCTATACTCTGCAGACGTCGTTGCGCCAGCAGAAGGAGGAGTGGTCGCCGAAGACATTGGAAAGCGATGTGCGTATCAGCTCCTCGAGAGAATAGAAGTTGGAGGATGTGTCGACCTGGCCGCAGCACCTACCATCATGTCGCTCATGGCCATGGGATCCGAAGACGTGGGCAGAGTGAGGTTAGGCAGAGGCGTGATAGGGGCAGAAGAGACGATACAGCTTGCGCGGGACCTGAAGACGTTTGGCGCAAGCAGCTGGGGTCTGCGCGACGTGGAAGACGACGACACGGGCGACATCATCATCTCGGTGAAGGGGACAGGTGTCGGCAACGTTGGCAGAAAGGTAGCATAGACAAGATACCCGCATCATTTGTACAGCATTGTCCTCATGCAATTCCAATTATGTCCGTCTATTTGCGCCTGTTTGCCCTGCGGCCAATCGAGCTCTTCTTTGGGCCGCTAATGCTGCTAAAGTTGCGTTATAACTCATGTTCTGTAGCGTATATGCCGCTGCTGCTTCAGAAGTGTTGCCCCGATCCGTCCAGGCCCTCCGGAGTGCCGTTCGGACGTGAAAATCGGCCAGGATGGCATTGCCAGATGCCAGTATATCTCGTAGGCCTTCTTGGTTACTATCCCTCCGCCGAAGCAGACTTGCATTTTCGTCATCGCCGTTATCACTCCTCAGTGGTTGCATTTCGATGCCGTTCAGCTCGTCAACCGTGGGCCCATCGCGTAAAATGCCCCTTTCCTCGTGGTCGTGGTCCTGGGTTGGATTCGTAGCCGCTGCCGCCCCCGTTGCAGCGTTACCCTCGGCTGGTCGTGGAGGGTTCAGTATCTTTTTTACTCTGTCCTTCTCGAGATTGACGGACAACATCAAGCACTGCAGACAAAGCACGACCAAGTCGAGCAGGAGCAGTGAAAACTTTGACGTGGGTGCTTTCTGGCCGACAAAGTCCACGAGCACGCCGCCGTGGAGATAGCCTCGCGATATCTCGCTGGCCTGCGGCAGCGCCGTGACCAAGTGTAGAAACATGCAGAAAATATTAGGCCCGATAATGGCGCTGATTGGGTAGTTGAAATATGGTATAATGGCGATGTCGGGTTTGACGCTGAGAAAGAGCCAATGCGGGATCCATCGGATGAGAAGTCGGAAAAAGGAACAGCTGGAGGAGTTGTCAGCAAGGTTGAGATCAAACGATCTAGAACAGTTGATCACCTACTCCATATAGTACATCACGCACAGTTCGGCGTATATAACGAGGTCCAGGTTCATCAAGAGATGCAAAAGGAAAGCGAGTTTCTTCGACATGCCGGCCTTTTCCTTCTTAGAGAGTTTGGGTCGGCGGCGTGAGGTATGTGCGGCAGAGCCGTTCTGCTGCTGTGATGAGGCGCCATCGCCGCCATCGATATCGACATCGTCACCGGCGGCGCCGTCCTCCTCGCGGCGACGGGGGTTCGCATCAGGGTCCGCCGGCGAGGTCGGGGTGGGATCATGGTTCATAGCTCCACCTCATTCGAACATTTGCGAAAGCCACCGGGACGGGTATGACCTCACATGCTGTAGCGGGTGATTGCGCGCTGGCGGGTTCGGGGTGCGCTCGTCGCGTCGTTGTTGTTGAGATGGAAAGAAAGGAGTGGGCAAGCAGTTCAAGTGAAGCTGCAGGCTGAGGCGTGGGATGACATTTGGAGTTGAGCTGCGCCTGTCGGTGGTAGTGGACCTTGCTGTTTAAGCAAGCATACCAATCCAATGCCTAGGTGCGCTTTCCTGATGCCAAGAGCTTTTGGCTCCGTCTGTCACAGGCAATAGGAGGAGCAAGCAGCAGTCTTGGGCTTTTGGTCGTGCTGTCTGATGTAATCACTGACTTGGTAGGAAAGTCAAGGATGCACAATTCGGTACAAGCGCTGTATTGCACAATTGTGCTTATACACCAGCTTATGCGTGCACAAGACCCCGCTATCGCATCAAACATCCCACTTCGAAATTTGGCCCAACTGGGGCGCGAACTCGAGTAAGTCGAAGCTGTGACTCAAAATATCCCATCCCACCTTCGAGATATCCGCGACTTTTTGGAGGGACCAATTCGACCCAACAACACATTTGCGCTCGCTCGACCGGATTCAAAACGATCACGACAAATCCAATCAAAATGTCGGGCGACCTCACTTCCCAGGTGCTCCAGGCCCTGGACAAGGCCGAGCCCATTCTCTCGACCGAGGCCTTCCCAGGCGTTCCCTTCGCCGAGTTGAAGGCCGTTCTCGACAAGCTGGGCTCGCGGTCCATGGTCGAGTACAAGCAGCTGGAGCGAGAGGAGGTCACTCTGGAAGCCGAGGGCCAGGCCATTGCCGACAATGGTAGCCACGAAGCCCGCGTCTTTGAGGCACTGAGCAAGGCCATGAAGGCATTGACGGTGCAGGAGATTCAAGAAGCCGTCGGGGACAAGAACGTTGCCAAGTTTGGTCAAGGAAAGGCCATGCAGGCCAAGTGGATTAAAAAGGCAGAGGGCGGCAAGTTCGAGGCTGCTGTATGTTGTTGAGCTTGATGGGCGATTCTGGGCATTTGCTAACGCCTGGCCAGGTTGATTCGATAAAAGACACTACCCGAGAACAGCTCCAGATTATCCAGAAGGAGCGCACTTTGCCTGACACCAAGGCCCTGGCCGATTTCAAGAAGAGAAAGCTCACCAAGACGCAAAAGGTCATCAGCTTCAGCATTACCAAGGGGCCCAAGTTCGCCTTGGAGCTGGTCAAGGAGGAGACGGATCTCACAGAGGAGATGTTGGCCACCGGCTCATGGAAGACGGCCACCTTCAAGCCTTACAACTTCAATGCTTTGGGAGCAGACCAGCACGCCGGTGCGCTTCACCCTCTCATGAAGGTGCGACACGAGTTCCGAAACATTTTCTTCGAGATGGGTTTCGAGGAGATGCCCACGAACCACTTTGTCGAGTCGGGCTTCTGGAACTTTGACGCCCTGTTCGTCCCACAACAACATCCTGCCCGAGATCTTCAGGACACCTTCTACATCTCAGACCCCAAGCTGGCCCACAAGCCCCGCGCTGAGGACCCCGAGGACAAGAAGGACTATGACACATATTTTGAGAACGTCAAGCAGGTGCACGAGAATGGAAAGTATGGATCGATAGGCTACCGCTACCCCTGGGCCGAGGACGAGTCTCTGCGGTTGGTTCTCAGAACTCACACCACGGCCATCTCGACGGCTATGCTGCACAAGCTAGCGGACAAGCGCGGCCTCGACGGCAAGCCGCCGCCAGCACGATACTTCTCCATTGATCGTGTTTTCCGAAACGAGACGGTTGATGCCACGCATCTTGCCGAGTTCCACCAGGTCGAGGGTGTCATTGCCGACTACGATCTGACCCTTGGTGGTCTCATGGAGTTCATGACCATCTTCTTCAAGAAGATGGGCATCGAGGACCTTCGCTTCAAGCCTGCATACAACCCCTACACCGAGCCCAGTCTCGAGATCTTCTCTTTCCACAAGGGTCTCAACAAGCTGGTCGAGATTGGTAACAGCGGTATGTTCCGACCAGAAATGCTCGAGGCCATGGGACTGCCTGGCGACATGAAGGTCTACGGTTGGGGATTGAGTTTGGAGCGGCCAACTATGATCAAGTATGGCATCTCCAACATTCGTGAGCTGTTGGGACACAAGGTGGATCTGAACTTCATTGAGAGAAACCCGGCTGTGCGACTAGACGTATAAGAGCTAGATAGAGCTTACGACTTAAAAATCTGATGCAAATATATCCAAGATCATACACAACCCACAAGCCCATGGCGAAGTCGACCTCTCTTCCATGAGGCCTCTTCTATCCTGGATGTTATATGAATTACCACCTATTCTCCGCGAAATGCAATTATAATTATGTCTATTTAGCCCGACCCCCGGCACCAAGGTATATGTTGTTCACACAATCGTCAGCCACAAAGTTATCCTTGGCTCGTACGCTTGCATTTACCCACGGGCCACGACTCAGTCCAAGTCCACCCATGATGGGATCTGGGGTTAGCGCACCCACCGATCCATGCGCATCGTCGTCCACGACCGGCTTATACTTTTGCCTCACTTTTTCAACTTACTCAAGTCCCAACGGAGCAAGAAAAAGTTTCCTCGTCGCCCTGTCGGCTATACAGGATGTGATAACGACGGCTTTCTTCAGCAATAAACAAGAATCTGCCCGGTTAGCTCAATCGGTAGAGCGTGAGACTCTTAATCTCAAGGCTGCGGGTTCGACCCCCGCATTGGGCTCAATCCCCGATGCATCCTAGATACTAGGATATTTCGCCTTTCTTTTTTGCTTTTTTTGGTATTTGGTTCATCTTTTGTATGAAGCATCATGGTGAAGTGATGATCCATTTCTGCCGCAGTACTACGGCCTTTTTTTTTTTTTTTTTTTTTCCTTTTTTTATACAATAGTTATTTTGTAGGACCGCCATGTTCTTGCTTTTATCACTTCAGTATACACATGCGTCCGTTGAGACATCAGATATAATAACAAATGATTCCCGGGTCTATCTTCTTCAAGTAGCTGATCTATTAGCATCCTTTCGCCGACTCTCTGAGGTCAATTGATATCTTCCTCGATTCATGTAGAAGTAGAAGAGCAACTGAGAATAGAGAAGAAGTGGCGTCGAGGTGGCCACCGCAGTTGTGTCTGCGCTCGAAATCTTCAGGGGCACCATTCTCACAAGAGTCAGATAGGCCACGTAGACAGTGGCCTGATGCCCGTGTATAAGGTGAGTATTGATATGTCACCCAAGTTCCATTATTCTGTAGCCTTGAACATGTCAGTGCCTTCTGCTTCTTTGATACGAAGGGCAATATCCTACAGCAAAGTATACATACTAGAAAATGAAGATGCCATTAGCTACTGAGAGACTTCCTGTATATTTTCCGTGTGACTTACTCACATGTATTCTTTTGACTGGGTGGTTCGCATTCCACTTTATTGATACGGATGATTTGGGGTTGAGAGCGACGTCAAATGACAAACTCTCATCCTATTCGTCGATCGACAAGTCGTGGCAGGCTCTGGTATGCACAACAACTGTTTGAAATATGGAAGCGGGGTTTCTTGCTTATCCAATGCAACATCATTTTGTATGGATTACATGAGTTGTCTCCTCCCCTGGTCTTCCTGTTGTCTTCATCTTGGGCCTTCTCCATGAGATGGCAGACTTCGCCGGGCTGGCATTGGCCGTTGGCCAGGTCATATCATCACTTCTAGAAGTGGCCATCGAGACGAAAGATGCACCGAGGGACATTCGAGACATACGGAACGAACTCTTGGCCGGGCTTTTCACGCTCAAAGGTGCCCTGGACTATCTTCCCGCTCGGTCCATGGCGAAATTGGAGGCTCTTGGGTGGACTCGCGTCGCACACGAAGAGATGATGTCCATGATGCAGAAAGACGTTCGGTCCCACTCCTCCACGACTGGGCGCGTCTTGCAGTACGCAACGTGGCGTTGGGATAAGAAGAAGGTCCATGAGCATCTGGAGCGTGTGGAGAGGATAAAGTCCTGGTTCGTGATAGCCACGGCCACTGATATCGCGTATGTTTTGATATTTCTCCGTTGTGGAAGTGCTAGTCCTGATCGATATGAAACAGGTCGAGTGTAGATCGACTTTCGCAAGATCTCAAAGCACTCGAAGTAGACATTGGCAAAGATAAAGACTTGAGAGCAGACGAAATCAGACGTGAGTCGCATGCCAGTCGGAAGTGTAGAGCACAACATGTTGATAAGATCATATTCAGATTCATCCCACCAGAGACTCCTGCAATACCTAGCACCCATGAGTCCTGAAGGAGCGCATCAACAAGCATTGTCCCGTCACGAGCCTGGGACTTCGGCTTGGTTCATCCAAGGTCCACTCCAAGAGTTGCTGAGCAATACTAATGGCGGCGGGTCGCTCATATGGCTCAAAGGAAAATGTAAGATCCCACGTGCTCTAAGCATGTCTCGATAGCTGACTTGCTTTCCAGCCGGATCTGGGAAAACGACGCTTCTGTAACAAGACTTCAGTGAGACAAGACTGGACGACTGCTAATATCGCTCCAGAGCCCAAAGTGCAAACCAACTGCAACTCCATCACCAGAAGACCGAGATATTCTACTGGTATTGTGCGTTCGACAACCCTGAGTCTCAGCGGCCGGAGAGGCTTTTGGGATCGATCCTAGCTCGGCTCGCATCCAAGACCTCTAGTATTTTCAATTCTCTTGTCCCACTCATGGAAGCTGCCGAGGCGAAAGGCGAGCAACCCATATTTCCGAAAGACGTACTGGAAAAGGTCTTCCTTCAAAATCACGCAGCAGTCCCCTCGATGATCATCTTCATCGATGCAGTTAACGAAAGCACCATGCAGGCGGACATGGAGCCCCTTGTCCAGCGCATGGCTGAGAAGTGTTCAAACTTGCAGGTCATAGTTTCGAGCACAGGAAGCCCCATACTTCCGATTAGCCAGGCTGTTCTTTTCAAAACAGTCGAGATGTCGGATGATGGCATAAATCGTGATATTGACATATACATTTCTCAGGTCCTCAAGACGGACCATCCGTTCTCGAGACTGGGTGCAGAGCTACAGAGAGAAATCCATGATGCAGTGCTCTCAAGATGTGAGGGAATGTGAGTATTAAGTTGCCTTTCTCTTTCCTTCAAGAACGAAGCTAATAGTCCCCAGGTTCCGGTACGCCCACTGTCAAATGTGCCAACTGAAGCAGAAAGGGACCGGGCGGCAACTGCGCCGGGCTCTCCTGGACATGCCGTCTGACCTGAACGAAGGGTACGCAAGAATTCTACGAGAACTGCGGCATGATGTCTGCTTTTTCAAAGAGTCGCTACGCTGGTTATGCTACTCGCAGCGGCCATTGAAGCTCGACGAGCTGGCAGATTTGGTAGTCATCGAAGATGACGATACTGAGATCAACGATGATCTACGACTGCTGGATCCCATGGCGACTCTTGTGGAGCAGTCAAATGGTCTGGTGACTTATGATGTGAAGACGGGCATCGTGTCTCTTGGCCATTCGACCGTGAAAACATTCCTGACGTCTGACGCGATCCTGGAGAAGCACGAAGTGTCTGATTTTGCAATCGGCACAGAAGAAGTCAATCATCATCGCTTCTTGCGGACGTGCATGAGATATCTATCGTTTGCAGAGTTTGAGCGCGGATATGGGGCCATCGACAGCGCCACGTTCAAACGACACCCTGCAATCAACTACATATCCAACTCGTGGCCTTACTACTTGAAAGTGGACGCGCTCGATGACTGGGCGTTGATTTCTGGCTTCTTCAATACTCGTTCTTCTTCGAATGCAGGCATTTACGGATCCTGGATTCACATGCTGGCCACTAACCTGCCACCCGATGCCGTTTCAAGCACACATCCCTTATATTACGCGGCAGCCTTTGGCTATACCTCTCTTGTCAAGGCAATACTTCTTTACGAGCAAGACATTGACCTCGAAGCTCCCGGTGGCCGGCGCGGTTCGACCGTCTTGCAAATGTCATGCTTCCGCCTCCGGAAAGACATCGTTCACTTGCTAGTCGAGGCCGGCGCCGATCCCTTTTCTCCAGACGGGAGTCCCTCGGGCCGTAGCTCAGTCTGGTGGGCGCAGCAGAACGACTGGGACGATCTCGTGGGACGAATGAACCTTCGGCGCGAACGGTACGATGGCAATCAAGAAGACTCGGATGCCCGGCGAACACACGACGAGCCCACGGTCGGATCTGTGCAGAACAGCAGATCTAAAACCAATGCTGATAGTTTTGTTTACATGTCCTCGCAGCATTTCCGAGCAGAAGCCGTACAGGAATATGTGGAAAAGCATTTTGCGCCAGAGGAATATGAAATAAGTCGTGTAAGTAAATTTTTCTACTTGTGGCGCTGGAATATGACAATACAGGCAGTTTCCAACCATATTTGAAATAACTTCTGATTCTGAACATGTAGAGTACGGACGGTCGTTACTGCATCACGACTTCTCGACCTATCACCGAGGTAATTCAGATCAAGATGAGTTGGTTTCAAATGATTCCCGGTCGCTAATAAGAATCCTTTTTTTACACGATCAGAAAACCGTGCTCAATGCACTACGGAAGAGAGACTTTGATCAGCATACGAAATAGATTCACGGTTTCTTCGTGTCCTCCATTTCAATCGCTGAATCAAAGCTGAGCACACTTGGACACCCACCCGTCCGCAGGATGTCCATTCCCATTTCCATGGACTAGGCTATGGATGAATACAAGCGCTGTGGTACGAATATGGTCAATGTGCATACTGGACATATGCACGTGCAATGTGCTTCGAGATGTGCATGGGCATTGGTTAAACATCGAAGACCATAGTAGGTCTGTTATGGAAGTAATCGGATCTTGAAGAATCAGTGGGAGGGTACAACGCTACGGTAATGGTATCCGTCACGCTTTTGCCCGGTGTGCCCAAATTGTATGATAACTGCTTCCTTACGCACGATTGGTAATCCATCTGTTGAAGAGAAGGGTATTAGCAATGGAAGAGGGTGGTTCAGTACCTAGCTGTAGTGATTGGGCATCCACATCACTCTGGCTTGGCTGAAATTGGCGATGTTGTGACGTGATACGTCAGTAGAGCTGATAGAGTATTTCACCACATTATTCGTGCTAAGAAAACAGTGGGCTCAAGTCCTGCTTGCTGATGGGCAAATTGTAAAGATCTGACCTGTATCATTTCTGGAGTCTTGGTACAAGTATTTTCATGACCGGCAGAAGCAGAAGGTCGTATCCCTAATTGAGCTATCTTTGACTGAGTCTTTTATCATCAATGTGTTTTATTGTGGTGCTGGCCACTGTTCGAGGGAGCCCGCACAATGTAAAAAGCAACTTTAGTGCATATGACCTGTGCGGTTGTTCCACAATGCGCTTCAATAATGCCAAAAAAAAAAAAAAAAAAAAAAAACCTTGACATTTTATTTCCGTGTCACTCAGGCCTCAACGGCCCCACTGCTCCCGCAGCTCCAGCAAAACCACAGAGACTGAATATGATCCTAAAACTGACCCGGCTTTTCGAGGACGTGAAGAATCTCTTGAAATCAAATTTTCGAGCAACATTATTGTCGTAAAGTCTTGCTTCGACGTATGTCTTTATCTACTTACCTTTTGTGCGCGGACTGTAATGCTATTCTTGTACTTTTCGGGGCATGGCTTTCGTTGTAATGCGGCTATCAAGCTTCAAGCTGTGGCAGCGGTGGCTCCTCCACAATGAGAATTCGGGAAAATATTTGCCGAGTAAGGACCATTTTTCACGCAAAAGGAATTATATTGTTGATCATGGGTAGTGGCACCCTTGAGAGTTACCCGCTCGGTTTGTTGGAAGCCAAAGCTGAAGATAGATCGACGCGATGCATAATATTGCGACGCTGTGGTCCAGCACTGGAACCGCAGTAAGGCTGTGGATTGCTGAAGCCATTCGGCGACGAACGCGAGGCAACAAATTGCCAAATCTGGATGCGGCTGCAATCCTCATTTTTTGACATCTTACAGAAATCAACCAGGGTAAAAACGCAAATACCACCAGTTTGATCATTATAAATTATTTGTTTTCAACGCATGCTACACCCCCCAGCTCTCCGAATTTCAGAGAATACGCCAGCGACAATAACTCTTGCAACAGGAGCGCAGATATCATGCAGAAAATGGCTGAAGATTTGAATCCCGTGGACTTGTTCGATCCGGCACCGGTGAGTATAGGTCTCCATCCATTCTTTTCATCCTCGTATCTTGACAATTTATCGCTTCTTCTTTTGGCATTAGTGAACTTACACAAGATCGTTCTTCTCACCCTACGAAAACTAGAAAAAAAGAAATAAGAAGCTGACAAATTTATGTCCAAGACATCTTTGATCGATGAACTCTTCGATGCCATTCAACCTGGAATGCCTCAGGGCATAAACCAGATGCGCGAGATTCTCGTAAAGAATCCTGGATTGGCCAACATGCGCAGCGACCCAGGAAAGAGACACACCGATATGACCGCGCAAACCCTGCTAGAACGGAAAATGTACGGCTATCTGTTGACTCAAGATGTGCTTCAATATCTTCGAGACAGGGACATCGAGATTGTGGATAAGTTGTCGCAAACGCCCCTCCATGTCGCATGCCTCCTTGGAAATGTCGAAGCAGTCCAGCTTCTGCTGGAGCAGCCAGGCATCGATCTCAACGTGGAGAACGGGTCGGAGGAAACTCCGCTGAGTGTTGCCTGTAGAGCAGCACAACTCACCATTGCAAGCCTACTCCTAGAAAAATCCGACAGTTTGACGGAACCAGATCGAAGAATCCACGTGAACCAGGAAGATGATGCCTCCAACACTCCACTGGAATATCTGGTGTGTCGCGGCATATATCCAAAGTGGACTCATGATCCGCCAGACGAGGACCTAGCGGCTCTAGTGAAGTCCATGATATCAGCTTCGAAACAAGATTCTACGACATCCATCATTGGCTTTCAGCAATCTTGCATGAAAGTGGCATCCGAGCTGCGATCCTCTTGGTTGCTCAAAGTCATGCTTGAGATCGCACCCGAGACCAAAGATCTCCAAGTGGATGGAGATGGGTGGCGGCCATTGCACTTCGCTATAGCACGCGGCGATCTCGGAGCTGTGGAAATTCTTTTAGAAGCTGATGCAGACACCCTGGAAGGGGCTGGCAGACTGGATGCAGTGGACTTTGCCATCACGTGCTGGGAACACGATATTGCAGAGATGATCAAGTCTTTCAAGTTGTCCAAGGAGGAGCAACCACAGGATCTGATAGGCCGCATCACGTCTGCGAAGATCATGAAGAAGGCTCTCGGCTTTGACGAGCTATCAGTTCGCGAGCTGATTCAAAGTTTTGGCAAGGCAAAGAATCGAGCAGCCCAAGACCCAAAGAAAACTGTTTGGTGCCACTTCCCAGCAAATGATGTAAGTGGTCCAGTTGGAAGTCATGACCTTCGTTTGTGGAAAAATTGCTAATATTCATATTTTAGTGGCACTGGGTGAAGGTATCTATTTCTTTTCTTGCGACGATGTGGCGAGTGTCGGAAGATGACAGAATGAGTTGATGACTGATTTCTTGATAGTCCTTGTATAAAACAAAGCCGATGTCTGAGCATGACAACGCAATGCTTGAGCACCTCAATGAGGTTTTTAGAAATTCAAGACAATCATCTCCCCGCGGCCACTCATTGATTCCCCAGGTAGCAAAGGGGTCAGCTACAAACGATTCAACCAACAAGAAATATAGTCTTGTAACCATGGTAAGTTCAGCCGTTTCCCAGAGTACACGATACCCCCCCCCCCCCCCCTTCGGCAGTGGATCGCTAAATGCTGTCATTTAGTTGCCAGTGATCGACATTGATCTGCTGGATGGTTATACGAAGGGCTCGGCAAACAAAGTAGATAAATCTTCACTCAGCAGTGAAATCATGACGCTGTACAACAATGCTAGTTCGAGAAACCGCGGCCTCAGGTCCCCCCGGACACTTGATCATCACTACCATGACGATATTGACGATGAGGGGCTCAGAGTTCTGAACGAGAATCAAGTCTTCACTCGCTACCTCAATAAGTTAGTACCCCAACGATTCCCAAGAGTTTTCACCAGTTGACCACTCAATTCCAGACGACCTGAAAAGGTTTCTGAGAAATCACCCAGCACCATTCGTGACAGGAAACAACAAGCCAACCGTTACAGTGTTTCTTCGGATCTCGAAAATCAGAGCTTCAAGGGTCGCCATTCTGTATCAAATGATCAGCCTGATCTCAATGAGACCGCGAAACCTGCAGACTATCAAAAGAGGATACTGGTTGTTTCGCAGTTGTGGATGTTCAGAACAAACAGTAAGTTCCTCTTTCCTGCGAATCATCGATGGAGTGGTATCCTAACGGTCAATCTATACGAAAGACATACTTATCACTTTGTTTCCACAACGGCGGAGTGCCGCAACTGAGGACCAGCAACCGCAGCGGCAGGAACCACACCGACAAGGTCCGCAACTCCTGCAAACATTACAGAGGCTTTTCGATAATACCGAGGATTCTGATGTATTGTACCACGATATGGTGAAAAAGTCGATTCAATACCAATCGTCGATCATGATTCGGAATGAACGCAATACACACTTGGATGTTTTCTCCAAGGAAATCCTGCGAATTGTAAGTACTCACTGCCATTATCCATAACTTCGTGTATCCCGCTCCCACCCATGAAGTACATGTGCTTACGACTTGTAACAGTCGCTGGGTATTGACAAGTGCTATGAGACATTCAAGCAGTGCCTCGGATCTTCCGACAAGCACTTCAAGGGCCTCTCCAAGAATGCTACAGAACTTCTGATGGACATCCAAGATGTTCTGAACGAGCTCGAGATCATCAAACAGATAGCGGAGCAAAAATTCAAGGTCTGGGCAGAATTGCACAACAATCCACCGGTTGACCGGAAAGAGTCGCACAAGTGCGATGCCGCCCAGATCAAGCGCTGCTCGTGGGGAATTGAGAACTGCAACCCGTCCTCTATCAGGGGCTCGTCTTATGGCTACTTGAACAAGATCCAGAAAAGTGCAGAGGTCGTACACAAAAAGGTATGATTGATGCAACCTATCAATATGTCATGGGTCCATCTGACGTGAAGCGACTTTTCATCAGGTCCTGGATCTGGTGAGTCTTCTCCAGGGACAAGCAGGAACCGAAAACGCACTCCGGTCGTCAGAGCAGGCTAGATACCTAGCCATCTTCACCTGGTTGACGGTGTTCTTCGTAAGTGGCCACAGGTGATATCAAGCACCCCGAGTTCATTCTTATGCTAAGACAACGTACATAGTCACCTCTATCTTTCGTCATGTCACTATTGGCATTACAGATCGATTCGTTTACTCCAGTCTCCTGGAACGCGGGAGAAGTCGCGACTGCTTGTGGTAAGCTTTATTCACTGTCCAATGGTGCTCGATTTCAAGCCTGCTGACCGCCACGCAGTCGTCAGTGTTGTCACGACGTTTGTGATATGTGCGCTGCCATTGTCATGGATGAAGTACGGCTACGATATTTTTGGCTTGTTGAAGAAGACATGCAAGAACCAAGGTCTTCATGGAGGCAGCCAGAGTGGTCGGAAGCTGGCTCCGCCCTGATCGCGCCTTGTCGTGCCTTGTATTCTTTGTATCTACGGCCGGTTTCCATTGATTGAGTCACTTCTAGAGGAGAGAGGTCTCTGGGATACACATGCGTCATTTTTTTTTATTTTTTTTTATTTTTTTTTGATAGAGAGTGATGGCATTTCAATCAGAATCAAGCGCTCTCAGTATTGATGCCCATGTACACGAATGATGAAATTATTCGACCCGTGGTGTATTTCCAGCCAGAGATGCAGTCCGTATGACCGAGTGAACTTATCATGTAACACTCCAGGCCTGGTGGTATGGCAACGTGTATGAGATCAGATCAAAGATTCTTTGAACATCATAGTCAGGAAGCCTAGGGCATTTCACGAAGCACACTGCTCTCAACGAAGTCAACGCAAAACCCACCGCCAGAGACTCCGTTGTCCTGAAGCGACATGCCTTTCAAGCACTGAACATAGGTCCACGACAGGGCTGAGTCTAGAATCAAATCACGATTATACGCGGTATGACCTTTACCGGGCCGCGAGGCTGGAGGCTAGGTTTGAACGGGTATAGCCATGAAACGCCCCTTAATCGAGACGGATACTCCAAATTGATCAATATCACACGAAATATCTCTCACCGGACACTGAGGGCAGCATGCACGCACGACCAGTCACTAACCCCGGAGTTTCGAAGAGAAAACTATAACTGATATCATCACGGTCGTAATCACCCCACCTCCACGGGCCTGGTGCTTTCTATAAAACGCCTCGTGCGGATATAACCTGTGTCACTATCGATAGATAGTGTGTGCCCTATGGAAGCGCGCTCTGACCACAATATAGTTAACCTATCTTCTAAAGAGGTTGGCCCATTGATTAGCTAGGCTGGTGATTAATCCCCCGAGTCAGGCCACGAGGTGCTCTTGTTTAGCAGACGCACGCCTTCTGTGCTTCACATCCGTCCAACCACGAGAGGGCCACCCAAACGTCAGCGTACTTGTGTAGTTGCGCAGGGCCAAGTGCATCGTCGAAAGTCAATTCCCGAGGCGCTGGGTTCGGTGTGGCAGTCTAATCAGGCGAGGGGAATGAGATCACCCAGCCGAAAGAAATGTCACGATGCGCAGAGGGCGTTCCAAGATCGCTCCCGGCTCGCCCATCGCCCATTAGCTGCAGATCAGGGCTGGCTGGGATGAGCCCGATTACATTTCCAGCGCAGGTGAGGGAAAGGTTGGTCCTGGGAGCGTGGCTCAGCTGTCAATCCCGTGAAAGCGAAACAGCCGGCGCCAGGATGGCTGCACCGACGGACTGGGGGACGGCGTGGACGGGTCCGTGGCCCGGGAGGGTCCAGTCTCTTGTCCGCCCGCAGGTCGGGTCGCACACTATTCACAAGCACGGCGACGGATCCCAAGAGAGGATCTTTTGGGTGGTAGTGGTGGCATGTTTTTGGTAGAAAAACGGGACGGGCACGCAGAGATTAACGACACGCCCAAAGGGACAACCACCACGATAAACAGGGTTGCTCCGCTCTCGTGCCTCCGTCTCGATCCCCAGTTTGTAAGCAGCAGTAGCCTTTCGCTGGCTGGCGGGCGGAGAAAATAGTAGACGACAGGTCACCAGCGTAACCAGCTTTCTCTCGTGAGGCCCGGGTTCTCGAGGCCCAGACCTCCGTGGAGCCCTTTTACCTCTCTCTTCATCCTCGTGGCAAGGTGGGCTCCAAGCGGGGAGGGTCGTTCTCGAGGCGGGTACGCCTTTTTGTTTCTCATTCCCTCACCGACGGACGAACACAAGCCATAGAATTTCGGGGCGCTGGGAAAACACAGACGCAGAGAGCCCACTATTCCACTATCGATCAAAGGTCAGCGGTGAGGTTTCGATAGTAGTATGTAGTATCGTGGTAGCCACAACTGCACTGCACATCTGCACATCTGCGCTGTTACCACGCCTCCACTTCTCTCTCTCTCATTTTTCCTGTCTCTGCACCGTGACCCTGAACTGCCGTGAGACGGACAAGCCCAAGTCTCCCCCCGGGGCGTCAACGTGGTCGTTCTGAACCTAGAATTGGTGATGGACCCTTTATGCAACACCCTGAGAGGATCCCGCCCAATTAGGATGAACGAGTGATCCGAGCCAATTATTCCGTATATTCCGTCCTCTTTCTCGACTTGAGGATTTTTTTTTGGTCCGGCATTTTTAGGGGTTCGCAGGTTGTGATCATTGCTATTGCAGCGAACCTTGCGCGCCGCGCGCAGAGGACCGACCGGCCGCGGCATAGTATTACCAGCCAAGGTTCGGAGGGTGCTCGAAGGTTGAATCTCACTGCCCCCCAATCTCCCTCCGAGGAATTCGATGTTTTGGGTTTCTTCTGTTTTCACTCTCTCTGCCTTGTCTCCCCCGCGTGTCTCGTGGCACTGGGTTCGAGGCCGCGTCAAACCCTTCCTTTCCTCCTTGTCCTTCCGTGAAACCTTTGAACCCCTTGACTCAGATGGGGGTGCGCGGAAAGCTTACGACACTATAACCTAGCTGCCGTCGCCCGGTAGGCTAAGACACGAATACCCTTTGGCCGTGTCACTTTGGTCCATGACATCTGTCTGTCTTGGCGAGGTTTATTTTCAGTTGTATGGGTGGTGGACGAAAATAAACACCACCACCACACCCCCGGAGCATTTCGTGGGGGAAACTTGTGGGTGAGCGAGACATGCCTCCTTCTGCAGGTTATGACGTCTCCGTTGTGAGACTAAGACGAACATCCCAAGCGCAAAGAAAAAGAGAGTTGAGGCCAACACGCGTCTCGTCGTCCGTGAGTTGGTCCTTTGTGATTACGCCGGGCGAGGCTAGGTGTGAAAGTTTAAAAATTGGTCGTCGCTCTCTACTTGTGACCACCTCAACGTCGTGTGCCCGCCGGTAAGGCATCAGCATAGTGTTTCGCGGATATAATCGCCGGGTACTATATAGTGGCTTGGGGCCGAAAGGACCGTCCCCGAGTCAGCTCCGTACACGGTCGCATACAACGGGCAAGACCTTAAGCAGGCCGTTGCCCGGAGGAGCCATTACGGGCTCGACGGGTAAAGTTGGCGCAACACAAAAAGAATGACCTGATCACACGATAAGTTGACAGGTGATTTAGAGTTCTGGCTGAGGCTGCATGCTCACGACCTTGCTTGAGACTACCGGAAAGAAAATGTATGCAGTGTGGGATGATTATCGCCGCCACATCTGGCGTGTGTACAAAATGCAGTGTATGTATTATGAATCGCCTCTCAGCCTTGCCGGCAGGCACCGCACCGATCGGCCGCCGAGTTAACCGGGAATGACCCGGAGTAGATGGAGAAGGGTCTCTTAGTGATCTGAGATCTCCTGCGAATGCCTTCATGACTAAAACTTAGGCGTTATATCTCGCTGTGATCTGCGACAATGATCTCGCCAAAACCCGTTGACGCTAGAAGATGGCATTTTTAACCTTTGTCTGCTTCAATTCTTATGCGTGTCTTGTTTGCGCCCTCGGGCCGCGCGGCATAAATTTCCTGGAAGCCACGAAAAGACAGTTTGACCTCGCATTGTGCCAAAGCCGCGTGATCGTCCTCGTAAACGTCAGAACGCCGAGAGGTCTAAGACTCAGGGACCACCTTGGTGTAGACAGACATTTGTTTACATAAGCGATACATCAAGCCTTTTTCTATCATTGTTGGTGTTGGTCGGGTCGTCGAAAGGCAGGATGCTCTGGTCCAAGCTCATCACTTTCTGGTATTCCCGAGTATACACCAGAGTATACCTCGTACTGCGCCGCACAGGCAAACCAGTTTGGTGTGATGGGTTCGGTGACTTTCGCTAGGTGGCTGGCTATCGTACCAGCCACACACTCTCTAGTATTAACGACTATACGCGCCACATGCCGATCAGGCTCGAAGCGAAAAACTGCTTTGTTTGTTCTTGAAGTTCTTCTTTGATAACATATCAAACGTACTGGATAGAACTGCCGAGCGCGTTGCAACCTGGTCCTGGGCCCAGCTGGAGTCGTACTCTTGTGTTTCTCTCCAGCGACACCCAAGTTGCTGGTTGGCAGTGCCCCTGGCGGGATACCCATCGAAACCTGATTACAGACTGCACACTTCCAGGATGAGCCTGCGACGTTTTCGTTGGTGACTGTACCCGATCCCAAATGTCGATCCTTTTTTCTTCTCGTTCGAACCATCGGGCTTCTAGAAGCATTTCTTGTCTCCATTCCCAAATGTTTGATGTCCCACTCTCGCCAGAGAGATGAGCCCCGTCGCCTTTGCGCAAGTGGGAACGGCAAATGACATTGGACAGAACCGATAGTCACGGGAAACTAGAGTTTTTGAGAGTGGATATGAGGCAATATACTAGAGTCTAGTACTACCGAGAATGCCACGATGCTGGATGCTAGTATGTGGCACTCGGGTCCTATGTGGCTTTTTCCCAAATCTGCCAAGAACATGTGGTCTCTTGGATCTCCCCGGCGTTAGCATCACGGCGGAATGCACGGAAGAAGTCTGTCTCATCTCATTTGTTCAGCCCTCGATGCCCATAGTGTATCATACGAGACGAAGCCGAGAGACCCCAGTCCCAACCCGAGAGTCTGCGATCAGCGTTAGGTACGTACTCCCGTTCGTTCTCGAACAAGAGTCTAGACGTATCGTCTATCTGTACTCCATATCCTAGCCTGCTTGGCTGGCATGCGATGAGAAGATGAATGGCTTGTCTATTCGCAATCCACTCACACACTTCACCTGACATTTCTCACGCATTTTTATCCAAGGCACCTGGCACATGTGTTGTGTGGCCTGCAGGTTCGTGTCACCCCACCCATGCCGAACCAACCGGCAGCAGCGTTCAAGCCTTGCTCGAGCCGGGGGCACGAGAAGGGAACAGAGAGTGAGAGAGGGAAAAAGAGCTCAGATGCGCCTCGTGCGTATGTACGAGGTATTCTCTCAAGGATCGTCACTCAGTAATATTCCACATTGATGATCCATCCCACCACACACACACTTCTTCCTGTTCACTCAATAGGAAGAAGGAAAGCTGCCGAGCCAATGCTAGACCCGGCGGAACGCTAATGTGGGCTGACAACAGCGGCAGCAACAACAACGCAACGCCTCTGTCGCCTGTCGCCCACGACGACTTGCCTGCAGCCAAGTCGAGAAGAGGCGCAGATAGTGCACAGGATAGTCAGAGGATCGAGATGAGCAAGAATTCCCATTCCATCTCCAGCCTGGTCATAATGAGCCAGAGAGGCGATCCCGCGCATCCCCCTGGATCTGTAGTGTGCTGTAGTAGTTGAAAATGTCGGGCGGCGCGGCGGATGTCGCTTGCCGGGGTTGCATACTCGTGCATAGGTAGCGAGGCACAGCCCAGCCTAGTCTTGCATGGCAGGATAGTGTGATATGCAGTACGCAGTCACACATACACAGGATCTCGCTCACTCCATACACAGTAGGCAGAGAGGCCTGAATGTGTGTGGTTTTTGCTTTTTCCCCAGCGAGACCGTTGCTTCGAGTATAATCGCGAGCCAATGAGGGCCGCGCGCGGCGTCAACAGTCTTCCTCATACAGCAACGAGCATTGTCCACGTCACTCGCACTCTTCCTCCTAGGAGGGGCGCCACCAACCATGAACCAGCAGCCCAGTGACCACACTTCTTCCGCTTCATACTTGGCCAACCTCGCCCACTCAGACGAAACCTCCTAACGCAGGCTGACCCCGCGTGAATGCGGCAGAGTCCCATGCACAATGCCTGAACAAGAGAGGCTGATTCGAGCGTCATCGTCGGTGCAGCTAATCTGTACAGCAGTAGTAATCGCCAGGCGGTGCTCCAGCAAATCGGGGCGGCTTCCCTTGTGTTGTCTCGAACATGGTCTTATGATTATCTATCCATGGAGAAAACAATCCACTACGGTGCAGAAGACGATAATCCTCTCTCTCTGCTGTCATATTCTAGATGGCAATGAATGGCCAGAATAGGCAACTACTAGCTTTGGCTGCTCTGCTGGAAGCAGAAGATCCATCCATCCAGACATAGATCTCGGTCTGAAACGTGGGACCACCTCGTGAATAGACTGATGAGACTATAAGCGCCCCCAGTCTAGGTATACGAATATGGTTGGGCCTTGGCCGTAGTATACACGCGCCAAAAGGAAAAGCCATGGACCAGTCTCGCTCTGCCAACACCCAAAAGAAGGAGTGTCACGGTGGACTTTTGCGTTGTCAAAATCGCGCAGGCTGTTTTTTTTTTCTTTATAAAAATAACTGAGACAATAATACGTCGATAGGTAAGGGCAAACTTTGGGCAGACGAGGCATATCCCTCATGGCAACCATGAGGGAGAGACATGCAGTCAATACTTACACCCGGAAACACCACACAGCGAATGGAGACAGACAGACCAGACCCCCCCCCCCCCCCCCCCCCCCCGGGCGGGTCTTGCCTTGCTGACGTTCACCGCCATGCGGGTGTGTCGAGTATTATCAACAGCCACCTGCCACCCACCACCTTCACCCAATCACAGCTCAGCACAAGACACGGTATGTGCCATGCGCTCTTTCTCGGGTGCTGTAAGGGGTGAAGCGGGTGAAGCGAGCTGAGAGACCAGGAAAAGAAATAGAACCAGAAAAGCAAGATAATGTGCAAAAGAAGGTTTAGAGCAGAAAGTTGGATCGACCTGCTGCATAAACCTACCGAGACCATGATTCGCCCGGTCTTTTTGGGGTGCGGAAAGCAAGAAAGAAAACCTTCCCAAACGACTGAGAGAAAGCAAAATTCTCGTGCTTGTAATAATACTTCCGATGCAAGGGGCTTTCTCGGAATAAAAAAAAGAAAAAGTCTGGAGAGAGAGCAAAAGAAGCAAAGAACGATGCAATACTGAAAAGGCTCAAGCTTATTGTGAACTCGTAGAATGAAACATTACTGCGTTGCTACAACACCATATACACTATCTTGGGACACTTCGTGAGAGCGCTTGCGGTTGGTTACACACGTATCTCAGCTGGGCGCAACGCTCGGGGAGTTCCAGGTGGGACTCTCTTGCGTCTCACAGATATTAGCAGAGCGCAAAGGGAGATCGGACGCCTTTCCGGCTTCCCTCGTCTCGTTTCGACTATTGCAGACCGCATTCTCTCTCTCTCTTTCTGTCCTGCCATGCATGTCTGCCGAATAGAGGATCTACAAAGAAAAAAAACGGCTCCCCATGCAGCTGCTCTCTCGGAAACTTGACACGATGCAACGTCAGGGGAGTATGTAAAAGCACTGATCATGGGCATGGGCAAGGGAGTAGAGGGTCCGCTGGGGCAGACTGCGCGGCGAACAATGCACATTACTACAGATACATAGATTCCCGCCCAGAAGCTCGATCGCATGTTGGCACCGGCTTCTGTCTTCCTTCACTTGCATGCCCAATAACACGGCGATCATAAGGACGTAGTTGCATGGACAAGGTTCTCGTCTGGTTGATTGCCGAAAAGAGGCCACGTCCAATAAGTCCCCGACTCCCCAATCCAATCTTCTCTTTCTGCGCTCGTAGTCACTGTCGTATGCGTTCTCATACGTCTGATTGCATGAGGCCGGCGCGAGATCAAAGCCGGCGTCGTGCACTACTGCGGCGCTACCGTGGGCTTTGGCTGGCCACTATACTACATTGTTGCGGAAGTGGCCAGCTGAAGTTGCGGCAGAGAGTGGCTGGGGGTGATGAAGTTTTCGGAAGGCTAGTGATGAATTAGGTCATCAGTTTGGATGTTTTGAGGAAGACGTAGTAAATAGAAAGAGAACTATGTTGAGAACAGACAGCAAACAGATCGCATATTGGGCGATGATGATCCGGAATGCGCCAAGACTATAGTATCATGACGGCTCAAAGTCTGTTCTCTGATTATGAGGTCGGTCCGGGGAGATCATATCTTCTCGCATGCCACCACACACACAAAGTAGGTAAGCACGTTTTGGCAAAGCACGTTGCGCAACGTCTTCCCTGAAATCCCTAGCGTCAATGTTTGTTCTTTTTTAGTCCCGCGGACGGTCGACGCCTAGGGACGAGCCGAGGCGGTATTCTTGATACATTGCTGCCATTTATGATTACATTGGGAATATACACGGTTTGACGGGGTCCCGTCCAGGAAAGTAAAGCAAAGAACAGCAGACGAAACAAACCGCCCGAA
Organism: Pestalotiopsis sp. NC0098; assembly: GCA_022432395.1. Taxonomy (NCBI): domain Eukaryota; kingdom Fungi; phylum Ascomycota; class Sordariomycetes; order Amphisphaeriales; family Sporocadaceae; genus Pestalotiopsis; species Pestalotiopsis sp. NC0098. Next base: position 642,446 of record JAJKLJ010000015.1, on the reverse strand, counting down.
AAGGTGAACCAGCCAAACAGGGACCTCGCCTGTCGGTGAAGAAATGAATAAAGGTCTTCAAAGTGGGCATTTGGTCAGCAACGCGTCGTAACAGGGAACAACGAGGCAAATTGGGAGAGAAAGAATCCCATGTTTGCCCATGTCCGATTCACAAAGTGACAGAGAAATCAATGTCTTGCAAGAGACCCAAAGCCCAAGGCGGGTGGCGGTCCCAAACAAAACGAGACCCAACCAGAGCCTAAAACCGAAATTCTTTTCTTGGCCCCCGAACTTCTTTTTTGTCTTTCGCTGGGCCATGAGGATCAGCCGGGCCTAAAACCTGCAGACCAAAAGCAAGGAACATGGTTGAACCCAAGTGTCTTTCCCCCGACATACCAAGAGGCGGAGAAAAAAAAAAAGTGTCTCACGCAAGGGTCTTCGGGGCTCAAGTAGGACTGATGTCAAGAGACATCAAACATGCACATGCGATCAGATGTAGAGTGAAGATATGAGTGGTTTACTCTCAAGTATTGAGCAAAATGAATGCCCAATGATTTGTATTGAGTTTCTTTTTGGGTAATGCAGATTCTATCCCTCTTGTGATATATCTCATTCCCATAGGGGATCGCCCACGCAACACTGAAGTTGGCGGCGTCCACCAGGGGTCAACGTAAAGCTTGCGCCCAGCCCTTTTTGTTTGTATGTTGTTGTGACTGACAAAATCGCCGTGTAGGCTGTTGAGCCGCCGTCTATGTTTGTGTGAAGTTCTTCGTGTCCCATAACCTTTTTGTTCCCTTCCCCTGAAAAAGTCTTTCCGAGGCTCGTCATGTCCAAAGTGATCAAAAACCGCTCCAAAATAAAAACCCGCCCCAAAAGAGAAAATTGTATGGTATCATCCAAGCGAAAGTCTTCCACCAAAATAATCCCCTTCTAAAATGCAATCCGCGCGCGCGGAGAAGAACCCCTCCAGATTAAAACAGATAGCAGAATGTGAATCACCTCCCCAAAAACAGATGGGAAGGTCGAATAGATGGTGTATGCCATACGCCTTTTTGAACAATGCTCTGGTCTTTCCGCTCCGGGAAGCAAACATCGAACCGAGGGATCCATAGTGTCACCTGGGTAGGCGAAAACGTCGTCCGTGAATCCTGTACACCAACTCCACGCTTGGACAAAGGAAAGTAACATGATTTTTGGTGACCTTACAATAATTTTTTTGAAACCGTATAGTGGAGAGTTCCAGACTTTTCCAGGCAGTGGCGCGCATTATTTTCCGTTCCTTTTTGAAGAATTATTTTTTGTTGTACTGGAATGGCGTCCAATGTCATCGTCGTCAAGCCTTTTTGGGTAGCTCGGCGTCTTCCTGCCGAGGTCTTTTTCGAATATGTAGTTGAAATGAAGTCGTAATCATGAGCGAGCAGGTGCTCGACGCTTGTTGTAGTAATAAATGATATAATGGTGAACCATCCTAGTAGCAGCCTTGGATGTTTCCAAACATCTGCACAGGATGGTGGTAGGCAGCAACGTGGTGCAAAGGTACACTCGGTTGCACGTACTCCTTGAACCTTCCCAGGAAGTAGGGAACCTGAAGCTTGGGCATGCAGTTCTGAATGGGAGCCGACACGGGAACCGGGCATGGCTGGCAAGGATCCGGGACACATGCCGAGTACTGAGGAACAGACTCTTGGACATAGACCTGAGCAGCCTCCTGATCGTACATCTGCGGCTCCTGAGATACCTGAGAAGGCACACCCTCATCCTGGATAAAGTCGTCATCGTCGAGGTCGTCAATGGTCGAGACACTCGACGTCAACGATCCATCATCAGACGAGCAAGTGGACTCGCCGTCCGAGTCCGAGGAAGCAGGAGAAAGGGGAGCGCCGTAGAGGTCCTCGTTGACGGGTGCGGAGCCGTAGGCATAGTCGACAGGCTCAGGAGAGGCCGGAGGAGTAGGCAGGGCCTGGGTGGGAGGCTGAACAGTGAACTGCGCACAAGAGAGAATGCGGTTCCGGAGCTCAGACAACGTAATTCTTTGATCTGGGTTGCGAGTGAAGATCCTTCCCAGGATGTCGTTCAGTTCGTCCGACAAGGGGAGAATAGTCTTCAGGAAATCAGGGCTTCTCGTAAAGGCACGGTAAGTGGAATCCTCAAAAGAAGCCTGCTTCCAGGGGTTGCGACCACAGGTCAGGTTGACCAGAATGACACCAAGGCTCCAGACATCGTTGGGGGCGCAGAAGTAGAAAGGCCTCCTGGATGATGGGTCAAGGCATTCTAGATGGGAGCGTCAGTAGGGGTGGGTACCATAAGTTGATATCAAACACATACCTGGCGACATGTAAAAGGTAGAACCGCATCCGTAGTCCTCGGAACGATCAGAAGAAGTGGCCAGGCCAAAGTCTGCGAGCTTGACGGTAGCGCCCTGGTTGGTCACGAGAATGTTCTCCGGCTTCAGGTCCCGGTGGTAGATTCCCAGAGTGTGGCAGTGTTCGACGGCATCCAGAATCTGCAGAAAGACATCCTTGGCAAGATCATCCTTTCCCACATATTGCGAGCATTCGGTGATGTTGTAAAAGAGGTCTCCTTCCGGGCAGTATTCCAGGACAACGTAGGTACAATCCGGGTCATCCACGATCTTGAGCATAGAAACCACGTTGGGGTGGGCCGAGGCGAGGTAGTGCAGGCGCAATTCCCGTTGCTGGAAGGCAATCTGTCGCTGGTCGAGGGGGAGTCCATCGGCAGTGTACTTGCTCAGGGTCTTGACGGCATACCGCGTTCCGGTCCGGATGTCAATGGCTGTGTAGACAACTCCATATGCGCCAGTACCAATGATACCAACCAGCTGGAGGCTGTCTCCCAGGAACTTCCCTAACCTGTCCTCGGGTCTGAGGGTGTATCGTGGCTGGCAAACTGGCGGTGGCACGGCGAACTGCTGTTGTTGTTGGTAGGCACACTTCTGACTGTCGTATGCTGGCGAGGCCGGAGGCGTAGGATATCCGTAGACTGGCACATTCTGCATGGTATATGATACCTGAAAAGGTCCTGTCCTGGGGGAGAGAAATTCCAAACGGGTTGAATCTAGGCAAGAAAACAAGAAATAGGAAACAGTCTCGAGCAAGACGGTCTCCTGGGTCCAAAGAAATGAAAGTCCTGGGGGTATTCCTTTGGCAGAAAGAGAAATTCTTGGTATCCTTTTGTGGTCCGTATAAGTCCCTTTGGTTCGCAATGAAGGATGTCGACTTCGAACAAACGAGTCGAACAGGTCCTGTGAGGTTGTCGCCGGTGGTAGAGATTGGAGGTTGAGAGATGGTCGTGGTAGGACGGTTTGGCGACGATGGCGAATGAGGTAGGAAACTCCTTCGAACTTGTTTGGGGGGTGGTTGAGGGAGGAAAAAGGATGTTACAATGAATGTAGTGAACACTGAAGTTCGAAATCGAGATGCAGCACTGGGTAGGTGATGTAGATATTGGAGATTCGATAACCGCTGTACGGGCAGGGGTGGCAGACTACGTGTTTGAGTGGCTCAAGCAGACCCCGGCACGCCTTGGCTCAGAATCTACAGGCTACCATGATTAATAGTCTGCACTATTCGTCCCACCTCACACGTACATAGTATGCGCTATTCTTAATTTTCGACGGCGCCGCTAACCAGGAGGGCGCCGGGCTAACATGGTCGACTCTTCCCAGGGCCTACGCAGGACAAGGGAGGTGTGGGTATGAGGGTGGATTCCAGTACTTCTGGGGCGTCCACTAGAATGGTAAGGATGCGCAGCCTGGACATGGGCCAAGATTTCACTGTGACGCTTAGCGATATGGGACAAGTACAGGTATATACGAAGAGGCAAGGATTGTCTGACACACGTAAATAAGTGGTCCACATCGTCCGCCGAGGATGCTGCGTGGTAGGGTTGGAGGGGGTGCGTAAGTGTGACCAAACGCCCCCCCTTTCATTCGGCTGGGCAGGCCTTCTCATTATTAACAACACACCGCACGCAGCCCTTGCCCACTGGCATCCATCCAGTCCCAGTCGAGCCAGTCGAGCGGCGAGCCAGTCCAGCGAGTGATCCAGCGGACGGAAGAAAGGGGGCGTGCGTGCGATCTCTCGTCGATGGGGTACTTGGTGTGGCTGCCCATTCTCCGCTTCTCTCATCTCGTTGGTTCGCCCGCTGGTCTAGTCCGGGCAAATCGTCATTATTGACGGGCCCGTGACTCGCATGGTTTTGCTTCTTGCCTTTCCGGTACCCGTGCCCGTTGTGGTTGATGAGCTGGGATTTTTTCTTCGCTAGAGGGGACAGAGAGGGACCTGTCCCGGCTGATGAGCAAAGGAAAACTAAAAAATTCCTGGGCGGGAAACCTGGTGGGAAGATTGCCAGTCGCAGTTCCCACAGCCGTTTAGGAGGATCGACTCTTCCTGTCGCTTCGAGAAGAAGACGACAGAAGAGTGTATAGTGGCTCGGTAGACACACTAGATAGAATGGTGGCAGGGATTTTTGGCTCAGATGGAGGATCCCATCATATCTCACGGATGACGCTGTTAGCTGGCGACGATTCCCATTGGTGTCCCAGCCCCGGCTAACTAGAGTGACAGACCTCTCCCTCTTGGCAAAACTCTCTTTCGGCGGCAGATATTTGGGGTCAAACGACACGTCGAAATGCTATCCAGTCACTCGAAGCGACACTGGTCGCAGGAGGGCCCGGCGCTCAATCCATAGGCCCTTGGCCCATCGTCTAAGCAGCTAGCCATGCCTGCCTTGACTGATAGACAGACAGACAGACAGCCAAGCAGCAGACGAGCCCATGGTCCGTGTGTCATTTTGTTTGTGGGTTTCCATTTTTAAGCTTTCGCAAAACCGCAGCGCATGAATGTGCAGGCGAAGCTCTTGGTGGACTGAGACTCCCGCGCACAGTCAGTCCGGTCGCCTCCGCCAACTTGACCAACCTTCTGTCGCAGAAGCTGCGTCGTGCCCTGTTGATTCAATGCGACGGGGCCAAGCAGCGCAACGCCTGGCGCGGTCGCGGGTGCAGGCTGCTGTGCAAGATCGACCGAATGGCTGTCTCCGTTCGTGTCTCAGTCCCGTCCATGATTGGGCCATGTGTTGTTATGACTGAGGATCTGCCATTGTGCAGGTTTTGATTTAACCGCTAGCTTGTCTCGTCTGGTGTCATTCCCTTGGGCACCGTTGCGGGCGCAGATCGTTGCATTATTGACGGGAGGATTGCCTACTGCGGTTCCACGCATCGCTGGCAATCTGACCTGTGTGATCATACCAGGAGCAAGCTTTGATTACTCCTGGATGGTCTGCTAACAACCACCACGGGCCTGGGCCAGCCTTTGGTGTTTGTAGCTTAGCAGAGGACGGGTTCTGACCAGATAATCATTACACGGCTAGAGGCGCTGACGTCGTGCCGGAATGCGGTTGTCTGACTACCTAGAACCCCTAATGCCACAACGCGAATGTAGCGATATGTAGACGCATTGTTTGAGTCACAAGCCAACCCGGTGACAGCGCACGCAATCTTCTTCTTCTGGTACTGACTGTATGTACGAAGTCGTAGTATGGATGCGGCAGCAGCAGCGGGTTTTTCTGCCGCCCAGGTAGTGTAGTGGGTGGTGTCCAGTGTCGTAGTGCTGTTGCAGGGAGATGTGCGAGTGAGATGATTTGAATGTGGTCTGTGTCACTGAGAGTACAGGGCGACAGGGGGCATCGGTAGGCACGGTTTCTAGGTAGCAGTCATCACGGATCTTGCAAAGCGGCCGGCAGGAACAGGTAGGGGAGACGCTGTCGGCTCCATGGGTTGTGTTGCGTTGCCCGTGAATGGCCCAGGCCCTTGGTGGCTGCATCGCTATCCATGGATCATGGAGCAGTTGACAGCAAGACCGTTGAACAGAGCCACTGGGCTCCTAGCTGGGTACTGGGACTGGGTGGCACACAATTGTTTGCCTGCTTTGCTGCTCGTCTGCCTGCCTGCCTCCTTCGCCCACCACCCACACACTATACTCCAGTCACCCAGTCAGCCAGCCGCCGCCGTCGTATCGAAACGGTCAGCAGAAAGGAAAAAAGCAAAGAAAAAAAATCGGAGAGGGGCGAATAGTGCATTGCATTGCAGCGCAGGGCCTGCCTGTCTGCAAGGCCGTAGCCACATACGATACCCGCCCAGGCTTGCTCATCATCAGTCTCCATTGCCTGGCATCGTTGCGATTCGTCGGGGGCGGCGAATAGCGAGAAACCAGTGCGGGCTTTCGAGGCTGCAGACGGGCAATCCTTTCTGTGCTTTCTCTGCTCTACCGCAGCTCGTAGTGTAGTACTGTAGGACGGACCACATTGGTTGATTGGCCTGAAGCGGACCAAGCCAAAAGAGAGTGGTGGGTTGTGGGTGATGCAGTTTTCTCTCACTCTCTCTCTTTCGGTGGGTGGCAGTGGCAGCAGCGGTAGTCAGTTCAGTGACAGTCCCAGTGTGTCAGTGTGTTATGCCCAGCGTCGCATGCAGCAGCCTCGCAATCGAGAGGATTCGTGACCCGGCTGGCCAATCAGCGTGCGAGGCCGCGAAGGCAAGAGGGAGAAGTGAGGCTGTCGCGCCCGTCGCCCGCCGCCCGTCGCCCGTCCGCCCCGGACTGGACTGGGCTGGGCCCCCCCCCCCCCCCCCCCCCCTACAATTATTACATACGAGCACAAGGGTTCTCTTGCATCTCTTGCACCTGGGTTCATCTCGGCTGCTCTCCTGCTTGGCTGTCATCGCCCGTCAGTAGTTTTAGTTAGTGGTATTGTGCAGGCAGGCAAATGGCAAGCCGCAGCACGTAACAAGAACAGAAAAGAAGCGCAACCCAGTGTCAGGGATGCCAAAAATGCGAGGTGCAAGGACGTTTCCGTTCGACGGATGCGAAATTTCCCACTGGCGCTCGGCGCTTGTGCAAGTGAGAGAAATAGAGAGGGAAAAAAGGCTGATCTAGACGCTCAATGGGTAACCACGACCGACCGCCGTCTGGTCCAGCTAAACTAAATTCGAGAAATCATCAAATCTCTGGGAAAGAGCGTCTTTGGCGTGCTGTAATGTGCTCTAATGTGCTTGATGCACGAGATATACAGATGCCTGCCCATGCTTCCCTTCTTCCTGTTCCTACATACGGAGCGAGCACATACATGACATGAAATTATATGACTGTGACGAATATCGCGACCTGGATGCACAGAATCTTTTGCAAAATTATGCACCTCCAGGGTTGTCGTGGGAAATGAGCAATCAGAGAGGATTTCCTCCTACATACAGGTACTACCAGGTATATTGCATTCATTATTTCAGCCCGCTACTTGCACGTCCTAGCAGAGATCTATTGCCTGGTTGGCGATGGGTAGTGCTGCGGACGGCTCGTCTACTTGCCCGATGTTGCATGTCGAGATTGCGATGAGCCTACCTTGCATATCGAGATGCCGGACGGACAGACAGACAGACGTGAGAACAGACAGCAGGACTCGACTGTCAGCAGGCTCTAGTTGGTAAATAATATGCAGGTCCGCTCTTGTTTATTTTCCGGCATGCAGACCGTAAACGGCACTTGGTGCGTCTTTCCAGAAGATCACGATGCTACTACGACAGACGTACGAAGCCCTGTCACCCTTCTTCGTCCCATCTCGCAGTCGAAGTCGCTTTGACCCTCCCAGCGTAGGAAATAGTTCGACCGCTAAGATGCAAGTGAGTAATAACTAGGCTCGAGACATGTTACCCGTCTCGTCTGTTCTTAATAAGGCGGTGTTACGGTGTGTCGCCCGGTAGCAGTAGTAGCAGCAGTAGCAGCAGCTAGGCGCCCCCATGGTCAAATCAAACACAACAAGCTCGCTCGCAACCATTGGCTGCGCATGAATTATAGCCAGCCGCCTATGTAAGATAACACGCAATACTGCGACGTCAATGTACAACCCGGGCCTCGCATTGTGACTGGTCAGCGGCCCTTACCTAGCCCAGGGAAACAACCTCCTGGCCGGCCCTGCCAATCTGCAAATCAATCAATCCCATCGCCGGTGATCACACACACACGATCTGCACTTAGCATCACAGTAGTCGGGGGGCAGCGCCAGTGCAATTTTTAGAGCACTTACTTTCCCGCCTTTCCTCCCACACGGGAAGATCACTGCGTCGTTTGGGAAGCGTTCCTGTCCGGCCAGAACTGCAGGACTGGCACGCCCTTCCGCCGTTTCCGAGCCCTCGAGATCCCACTGTCGAGATCCGAGATGGAAAGTGTGAGCCTTGTTGTTGCGCGGCCCTTCTCTTCATGGGCCTCCACTATAACCCTGGCAGTTTGGCGCATCGGCATCAAATCATCACATCGGACGAGTAAGTATCAAAGCACGTAGTATACGATACTCACTCGAATCAAACTCACCGCCGGGGATGTTTTTCTGATGGGGACTTTTTGATCGGAGCTGAAAGATTGCCCAGCATCTTACGATCTTCGGCAGGATCATACTGGTAGTGTAGTAGTATAGTCTCCAATGCCCCCCCTCCCTCTGCCCATACACAACACACTTACTCTGTACAGACCGCATAGTGGTTCATTATGCCGCATCAACTAGTATATCGACAGGTAGTATTGGGGGCTTCCAATAACCGTACAGTCTCACCAATCCACAGCGCGAGCGCTTCCCCGATAAGGCATGTGTAAAATCTCGCTACTGCAGCAGTGACTGGATATTGTACATGTCTGCCAACTTTTTGTTTCTTCCCTCTGTCACCCTCGGCATACATCTTGAATATGCAACACACTTTGTAGTGGGTGGTGTCACTTATTAGCTATTATGTTTCCTCCCGATCACAAATCATGCAACACCGATGAGGGTATGCCCGCGGGCGCGTGTATCTATTTTGTGGCTTGTGAGACATGCGAGTCGCCCGAAGCAGTTGGGCCAGCAATATGAAAACCATGACCACATGGCACCGCCGAGCTGCTGTTTGGTAAACAGTCTGAGACATAATGAACAGCAACGTGTATGTGTGATCCGAGGTCCCTTGCTTTTTTTCGTGTGTGTTTTGGGCACAGCCAGCGCCCAGTCACCGGAGAGTGAGACTTTCGAGACTTTCTTGCCTTCTTGCTGCTCGCGCGGCCTCCCTCGGAGCAATATCTCTGTTTTTCCCTTTCTCCCGCTCACCGAAGGCGCGGCCAATATGAACATCCCGGAGCAAACAAGGTTGCCTCTTTCCCTTACCTCGTCAGCCTCGGCCGTGAAGCGTCGTCGAGAAGATTGTCGAGCAATCTGAATCCCGTCGAGTCCTATATTTCAGGACCCCCTGGCTCTCTACCTGCGCCGAAGCTACGTACACATACGAAACACCCCCAGACCCCAAGGGCGGCATGGCATCAGATTGATTGCCTCTCGGATGAAGGCTCACCGCAAGTAGGGCAAAATGCCCAGCAAGCTTGCAAGCAATGGATCCTTCCCAGCACCCAGGGGAGAGCAAAGTGAAGGAACGCTGCTCTGGCCACCCGAGCAACCCTTTTCTCCGATCGTCAGCCCCAATCCATGCATCTGGCATGTATTTTCAAGGGACTTCTCTTGATTCCTCTATACTATGGTCCCTTCCTCCTTAGCCTGCGAATGAGAGGCAAGGGATGCCATTCTTCCCATGACGAAGACTTTCTAGTAAGATTCATGCATGGTGCGGACCCCATTGCGAACACCACGGCGTAGTCTTGAGAGATCGGCTATCGCGCACGCAAAGGGCCACCCGTTCATGATTTGTATAAACTGCCTGCCTATTGCTGCAAGGACGGGCGAAGATCTCGTGGGCCACCCATTCCATCAGCGCGGGCGATTTGACGTAGCAGTAGGATTGCGATGTGCCGAAAGAGCCCAATCCTTTGAGTGACCACTGCGCTGATGCTACTACTCTGACATGGACATGCGTATACCTACACTACACTATGATTCTCTCATCAGAACTTTAGCCTGCCGCGACCCCAATGCATAGGATCGTGATTCCCGATGCGATCGTCGTATCCTGCCACTTTGTGCACTATATTCCCTTATGCTCTGCCGACTGATGTCAGCAACCTGCAGTCGACGAGTCAAGACTGTGCGCCCGGGGAAGCTCGAAGCAAGCGCATGACCGTTGATTGAACAGCCAGCCCCTGTCCATCTATCAGTCAGCCTTCCTGATGGGATACCAAGAGCATCGCTAGAGCGAGTGCAGTTAGGCCAAACCCGTCGACCGTTTTTTTCACTTCGAGATCCCATCACACCCTCCCCCCATCTGCCTCTCTTTCCCCAACTGCTGCTAGAGCGCAGTGGGCTTAGCCTACCCGCCCCGGGCTGGCTGCTGCTTGGTGCTTCGCGAGGGAAACGAAGCCCGGCGCAGAAACAGTCACGGTATGGATATTGATGTGGGATGGGCGCATGGCCATAGAGTTGGAGCCGCTCTGTCGGAAACGCTCCAGTGTTTCAGGGAAAACAACTCTCTTCCAAACCGAACGCGCCTAACAACACTGCTGACCCTCCCCATTAATCACCACATTATCGCTTCATTTATTAAATTCTCCCGGGCAAGGAAACTACTAAATGCAAGATCGCCATATCGAGCAGGGTCCTTATCAGATATCTGACACGCCTTGTGCCATAGGCTGCTTTTCATAGCATTATCCTCTCTCACTCATCCAGTGGCTGTCTTTTCGGATGCCTCGTTTATGATGCGAAACCCTTCGGTCTTAGGGTTTTTCGCCACGGTCATATTGACATGCTTATTATTATTATTCTTGCCCTGCGGCCCCCAACTAGGTGCAAAACATCATGTCGAACCCTGAGTTATGCGGGCGGGCGGAGATCATGATGGAATTTGCTGAATTGGCATGCAAAAGTAACAAGATGCAACACGGGAGGCGGGCGTTAAGCTCAGGGTGCAACAGCAAGGCTGAACCCGTCCGCCCAGATGTCTCACCTCCATAACCCTATTGGTCTTCTCTTTTGCCTTTTTTTTCTCACTCTTTTGCATTCCGGCAAGGCGTTTATTTTTGTCTCCCTTGGACGAGAGAGATGATCTTCGCCCAGGTATGATGTAACAAGTGTACAGGCTGCTTTTTCCGTCACGAGACGATCATGATCGCGAGTGAGCCCCGAAATCCTCGGGGCCAGCCAACCGAGCCCAAATCTCACTGCGTCCCTTTCAAAACATGGTGTACACTACTGGATACCTACATCGTAGACAATAGACTATGAGAAGAACACACCCCCACGAGCCTTATTGTCAATCTGAGGCACAGTTTCAAGAGTATGATGTCAATTTTTAGGCATGCACGTGCGGGATCGACGGTCGCTAAGCTGTCGCTCCATCTTCTCCGAGAGTGAAAGGGCTGGAACCGTTTCTGACGACAACCTTTCTGTCTATTGGTGCTGAGGTTGGAGGGGGATCGTAGATCTCCACTAACGGTCGAACTGAATGATCACATACCTCGTCAGTAGGCAGTGGCAGTCGGAGATAGTTGAGATGAATACCAGTGCTCATGACACACCCTACTACTACTTGCCCGCACTGCTTTGACCTGTTTCTTAGCCCCGATCCTTATCTCTTCTGTTTGAGGCTTTCCATAACACTACGTACGCCCTACGCTATGATGATTCCCCGGAAGGACGGCCGGCCGCCGTTCCTTTTCAATGCAGCATCGCATCCCAAAACTCCCCTACCTTCGACGCCTCCCTAGCGTATGATCATTAATGCTTGGCATTCGCCCGCCGGTCCGGGTCCGGTTTGGCTTGGGCTGGGCTGGGGGGTCGCATACGACTATAGATAACTATACTGCCTAGCCGGGAAACTACTACATACTACAGTATTCGCAACGGCAGCGTTTCAACTCAATTATATTGCTTTCGCTACAATTGCACATGTTAGAGAAAGGTCAGCCACGTTTGTTTCCTCTTTCCCCCTCTCTTCGTCTTATAGTGGCGGTACGAGGTATGATCGGATGGAAATGCCCTGCGATCGACCAAGGCATGAATTTTGTTTGCCAGCGCTTTCCTTTTTCTTCCTGCCTCGCCTGCCACCTTTTCCGGGGAAGGCTGCATCAGTAATTGGTCACGAGTCACGACGGGCATATGTGCTATATAGTAATTGCCCATCTGCCCATTTGGAAGCGCTTCGGCAATGCAAGAGCGGCGCCGGGAAAAGGAAAAGAAAAACAATGTTGATATAGTGGTATAATAAGATTTGCGCTGCGACGGGTTTAGATAGATGGGCGCAAGCAGCTAGCGACCAGTAAGCACGTGAGGGACGCGTGCACGCCGTTGGCAGCAAGGCAAAGCAGGATCTTTTGGACACGAGGCGAGAGTGAAAAAAGGATCTCTTGCTTTTGTAAGGCGTCTACAGGTCTACTAGTTCCATGCTGCCGGCTTACTCAAACGAGGCCGAACATTCGCCATCCGGACAATACGGGACATGGTCGGAGGATCGCCCGCCCGCTCGTTCCGGCCGGCCATTGCACGTGATTTTCCAGGCGACAACTGCATTCTTTGGACTTCATACCGTCGAGAGCCTGCAATTACTTCGTAGTGCTACCTGTCATACATGGACTACTGCAGTATATGTGTCAAGCCCAAACAGCAGCAGCAATCTTGGTCAGCTCGACCGTGGATGAATTGCATAGGCGAGTGAACGACGAGCCCTTGGTCTACACTCTCGGCACTGCCATGACATTGCTCTCAACGGTGCGATTTCGATGTGCCTTGTATTCGTAGTACACAGTAGTATCATGGCTTTGCAGTTTCTTCTTCTGGGCCAAAGTCAACCAGCACAACTGCCGGTTCCTTGATCACAGGCCCATGAATATCACTTCCCGCGATAGTAGTAAGGACTGTTCTCTCCGCGGACGGGCCCCCATTAAACAAGAGCACAGCCTAGTGATCTGACATGTCGCCGGCCCTGCTCGGGAGGGGAGCTGCGGCAGGCTCGTCCGGATGGCGACAGGAGGAACCGGTCGTGGCACAAACGGGTAGCCGCCGAGCATTCCGGGGGAAGGTTGTGGCTGAGAGAGAAGGGCGACACAGACACAAGTCCATGCAGCTGCTCTCTGACATGTCACTTTTCGAGACTGCAGGAGTCTCGATATCAACTTCCCCCGAGTTGAGGCGAAAGAACGATGAAAAAAAGCAATCCCAGGTTGCCTTGGTTCGCCCAACGTGTATCCACAACGACCTCTCTTTTTTCTCCGAGAGGCTGATATTTTGCATGGGAGGAGACCTGATGGTTTGTTTTTCTCAGGCCTTGCTTGCTTTGCTCTTGTGATCGGTGGACATTTGCGACCTCCCTTTCCTCTCCACCCTTACATCCTTATTGCGGCTACCGGGATGATACACACAGACATGACATGCTAACGGAGCAAGCACGTTGTAGAAAGCAATGCTACAACAACTCGGCTGTGTTTGTTGGGGAAAAGCGGCCGTGCTGTGCTACTACTGTTCGGTAAAATAACGTTTCTGACATGCATCGTCCACGAGGATCTGTAGTGTGTCTCCTGGTTTTTCTTCTTTCTGGTAGTATGGTCTGAACTTCATGTTTACCATAGACTGACGCCTGTGCCATTGCCTATCTTTCTAGTTGGAGATATGAATTGTACCAGAGTGTTCACAGCAGACTTGACGAGCAACCAGCTTTGACGGACACAGCAGCAAGTTGAAGGCGACATTGTCACCCCCGTCTGATCTCTCGGTAATAGGTAGCACGGCAGCCATTCTCTTGGGGGTTGGGAGGCAAAAACAGCTGTCGTACTACACTGGGCCAGCCACGGCATTTGCATAACATGCTGTTCCTTCTTTTTCAGCTCCACACGCACACTGTACGCGTACAAATTTACACACACCCGGAGGTTTGGTGCCACGGACGAAAAAGCACAAGTAAAAAAAACAAAAACCTCTTTCGCCCCCTTGGGTGGCTGATGAGGACCCGCCGAGCATTTCCCAGCACAGCCTCTTTCTTTGTGTTCGCAAGTAGTGAAGAGATATGTCGTGTCACTGTGCTCAACTTTTCTGTACCGACCTGCTGCTTTCTCTCGTGGTATTCTTTTTTCTTCAGCTTCGCCTCCCGGTTATCGTCTCGTTTGTGGCACATCATTTGGACAGAGACCATATTCCCGTTCTGGGGCTTGCGTCGTCTTTCTTTTGCCAAACGACGAAATACTCCCGTGATGGACATGATGGTGACTTGGATAGATTACTTTCCTTGCCATGATCGTGACTCAGACGTCGGCAGTGTGATAACCGATTTGTGCCCAAAACGATACATGAGATGTTGTAGTCTGCTATGAACTGCTGCCGTCGGCAGTGCTTGCTCTGACTCCGCTGTATCTGTGCCCTGTCATTTGTGACGTGTAGTCATTATCCGCTATTTCGAGGTCATCATATTCGTCGTACCATCATATGATCTTCAAGCCAACCAGCGGAGATGGGACACCCAGTATGGCCTGATGGTAAGATACTAAAACATAAACATTGCAATATCATCTTTGAGGTGGACTGGCTCCATCCAACTACTATTGTGTGTCACACTGGAAATGGAATATGGTCGCTCAGCAGTCGCACAGACCGCGCTGCTTCTGCAGGCGCCCGCGCTCAAGGGTGTAGCTGTGATCATGTCGACCAACATGGTAAGTACGGGAGTGAGTTTGGCCTGCGTGTGTCCGGGCGAGGACATACAGCCGAATGTGTGTTTATTCGAGAAGGCTGAGAGAGCAAGGATTCTGAAACCGCCCAACGCGAACACCCCCCGAGGAGTATACATACTCTGCCCATACTAGATCCAACGGGACCTGGGCAAGGGTCTCTCGAGAAAGCCTTGGCGTGGAGAATGTACGTGATATCAAGCAGACCCAAAAATAGAGCTCTTTGGTGTAGGAGGGTTGTCGAGAATTAGCAATCGACTGCAGTAGCAAGCGAGCGACGAGCAGCAGGTTGTCCCTCTCGCGACATCGAATTGGATAGATAGCTGCGTCACATCCAACCCCCACAACCCGTAGCTTGAGATGAGAAGTCTTTACGAAGAATGCGCATTTGCAATTCGTGACTATCATATCATCCTCTGAAAAATGTACAGTACAGAAATGACCCAGCGCGGAAGACCTACTCGATTAGTCCTGTCGGGGCCATGGACACGCCTCACGGAAAGTAATGAATTACCGGCGGTGAGCCTCGCTGTCGATCGACCGTTTGCGAACGAAGGATTTTCAATGTCATGAAAGGGTAAAGTAATGAACCTGTCACGTCGAACCTGTGCCTTGGACGCGCATCTGAGAAGCTTGACAGGAGAAAAAAAATGAGGCCGCGAGGATCCTCTCGATCCGGAAAGAGGAAGAGAGCGTGAGAAAGAAGGGCTGCGGGATGTTCCTTCTCGACTCCCAGGTTCTTTCGTCCCCGCCGAAATCCTTCGTGGATAATGTATGCACAACAGGACACACCAATAGAGGCCCTTCTCTCTGACGCAAGCCCTGGCTGCCCGCGGGTAAATAAGAGAAGAGACTGTGGAATCATTCACCTAGTGTAGGATCACAGCTGAATCCTTCCCGCCGACCCGCCCTGCGCTTTCCAATCCTTCCGCCAGATGGCTTTCCTGTCAGCGGAACAAGTACCCTGTGATGAGGGAGAGAGAGAGAAAGAGAAGAAGCCAGAGAGAACACATGACGCTGGCCCCCATCCCTTGAGGAAGCTGTCGTAACGGTCGCTTAGCGCTTGAACATCTCGATGTCCAAGTGTTGACAAATGAAGAGCGGAATCCCATTACGCCACCAACGCCGAACGCCTTGTCCTTTGGGAAAGTTCCAAGGCTTCGGTCGTCGGACTACAGGGATTCTGATCCTTCATCGGTCGACGCGAACACAATCGGCTTGCATGCGAGTTCCGGGGCCACGGACCAGGGAGGCAGGCAAGTCATAATCCCTTGCTCCAATGCCTTTACGACATACCAAATCAGAATGGATAGAGTTGGAATCGAAATTATGGGTATGACATCTGCAGCGAGTAAGTTTGGCTGATGAGCCACGGTTACGCATCCTGGGTCGGAAAGAAGTTGAGGCGCTTCTATTGGGTCATTTGTTCCTTCGCTGTTGTTAAGTGGCCGAATTTGGATAACCTGATGTTCTTCTGGGGGCAGGATCATGAATGAGCATTTGATTGTGCCACGTTCACATGTCATATTTGCAAGCCTTGATCCTTCGCCGGTCCCGAGCTGAGGAACAATTCCTACACAAACTGTTTGCTTCAATCAATTTCCGCCCATATCACAAATATGCCAGTGTTGGTGATTGGTAATAGCTGACAGCAATAGAATATTGGAATTGAAATGCTTCAAAGTTCACTGTAAATCATGGTAGTTATGGCTGATTGTTTGATTGTAGCATTCCAGCTTTCCTACTCACTGGACTAATCAATAGATGACATATGTCTACTTTCCAAGGGTAAACATATACCAATTTTTGCGTCCCAGAAAGGCAAACACCATGGAGGTGCGACAGTTTGCTGCTGCAAGCGCACCCTTGATCGTGTGACTTGACAAGTGATGCTTGCTAGTCAACCGAAGCCCGAGACTCGAATACAGTACCGTCAATTCCTTGCCGATCTGGGCATCTGTAAGGGACCACGGTTCTATCTAATGGACGCCTTCAAGAAGAACGGGTGCTTGAGCGCTTCGGTGGGAGTGATCCTCTTGTCTGGATTCAGCGCCAAGCAACGTTCAAGCAGGTCAACAAAGTGGTTGAGATCTCTAGTCTCGGCATCGTTCATGCCACCAGACGCTGCAGTGAGGCGTGTGCGGAGGTCCCGGGTCGGCTTCACAATGGGCATGGTTCTTACGTTCGTCTACAACAAGCAAAAGTTAGCAACAAGACCCCTGGCAAAAATAGAATATCAAGAAAGCATGTGGCTTGGGGTTGTGGGATCGTGGTATGTGTGTGCCCTTTGGCGTATCGCCGACCTTGGGGGTACGAGTTGAACCAATTATGTGGTACGGGAAGTGTTTGAAGGATCAAAATTCTCCGAGCCATGCATGGTCATCAGACAGCCCATGATGCTCAAAGTGCTGACTAGATCTCTCAGCCAAGCAAAAACATCGAAGACGATGTACACGGCCGTTTGCACATGATCATTTGGCGCTCCTGATCCAAGCAAACATATGCTCACTCGAGCCAAGGCGGCAGCCCAGCGCTTGCACCCGCATGGCGTCCATTATAAGCCACCATTGTCGTATAAAAATAGAAACTGCATAATGATTCGCAGGCGCGTGCGGGGAGCAACAATAGGAGGGAGGAAAAGCTAGTGAAATAGGGGATTCCTTGAAGGGTGGTTATACAAGAAAAAAAGTTGTGTCAACATACCTTGTCCAGGACCTTGTCTCGCTCAATGCTGATGAAGTTGCCAAGGTCGTCAAAATGCATTTGCCAGAGCTGTCCACGCTTGTAAAGTTTTGTGCTGAATTTGCCGCGGATTTCCATTATGGTTTTGAGCATCTGGTTGTTGCTGTCGCCAGTGAAAAGGATCTTGCCGGTGTAAAGCTCATAAAGTGTACATCCGATGGACCACATGTCGACTGCGTAATCATATGGCACACCAAGTATGATCTCAGGCGCTCGATAGAAACGACTGACCAGGTATGGTGTGATCTCATTGTGTGCTGTTGCAGCATCAGACTTATCGATGGCCGTGCCCAAGTCACAAATCTTGAGAATGTTGCGTGCTTCGTTAACCTGTACATATAATATCAGCAAGGCTACAACGGTAATGTAGGATGTGAGCTCGACCTACCAATATGTTGTCGGGCTTGATATCAGCGTGAATGATCGAGCACTTGCGCATGTGCGCCAGAGCCACAAACATCTGGTGGGCGTATGATCGAGTCGCGCCGAGGTTGATACCCACATTGTTGCCAAACTTCTTTAGCACCTCTCTGAGGTTCAGGCTTAGGTTCTCAAAGGCAAGACACAAGTGGCCCTTGTGCTCAAAGTGCCGCTCGAACTTGACAATGTGCTTGCGATTCTCCGGATCCGACTCGTTCAGTTTCTGCAGGATGGCGATCTCTGTGAACCCACCTTTTCTCAAAGCGTCGTTGTTCCGCATCATCTTGATGGCTACTGTTTGCTTGTTTGTAATGTCCACAGCCCGGGCGACACCAGAGAACATTCCCTTGCCGAGAGTTGTCTGAACCTGATAACGACCATTCATGATCTCTCCGATACGAATCTTGTAATAACCTTCCTTGTCGTCGCCTTCGAGAATACCACCTGCTTGAGCCATGGCTCCTTGGATGGCGCCATCGTCTGCAACATCCTCGGGTTGAAGAATGGGCTTTGGTGCGGCAAACTTGTCCTCGTCGAAATCATCGGCGAACATGTCAAAATCGTCATCGTCGTCGTTATTTTCTGTTGTTTCTGCGACCTTTGACTCCGGTTTCGGTGCAATTTCCGCTTTCTGATCAGGAGGGAGTATTTCCCCGTGAGGACCTACATGACCATGACGCAACTCATCACGCTTCTCGTCCTCTCTCATGTCAGCTGTGGGATCGTAATCTGCTGCTGAGGGACCATCGTCTTCGTCATCGGCATTTTGCGGACCATGCGTGTTGATGAGGTCCTGATCATTAGCGATATCAAGTGCAGCCGGAGACATGCCCTCCTGCATGCCTCGTGCCGGAGAAGATGGGGAGGATACCACTGTGAATCCGTTAGCTCCACCGAGAATACACGGAGCAGGCATCATCTTACCAGAACGGGGCGTATTGTTGCCCTCGGTTGCGAGAGGCGTGCTCTGTTGAGTGTGAGCAGGCGATGAAATCGTAGCCCCCTGTAGAGCTTGGACAAGCATTGGTGCCGGACCACGGTTCTTCGATAACAACTCCTCGCGTCGGCGGCGTCGGCGCTCAATTTCGGCGGCTTCGTCGAGAGGTTCCTCCTCGGGAATCTCTTCCTGAGTTATCGTGGCTTGAGCTGTCGTCGACTCCATTGGCTCGTCCTGGGCGGATCCTGCGACGTTCCTCGTGTGATTTCCGTAAGTACCGTGTCCTGCTTTGGGCGTACGTCCACCGGCCTTCGATGCGTCGTGTTGACCGTTCCGTCCATAGCCGTCTCGATCCCTGTCGGAAGCTCGATTATAGCGATTGTCATCTCGCCCGTCTCGATCGCCTCGGTCTCTGCCACCTCTAGGGGCTCGATAAGGTGACCTAGTCCGGTTTCTTGCTCTCTTGTCAGGGTAAGCGTCCCGGTCGCGATCGCGTCTATTGTCGCGCGATTTGTCATGATCTCTCGATCGATCACTGTCGTCGTAGCGAAGACCCGAGGTGGATGAGCGAGACGGCGGTCTGTCGTCGTCATCGTAGGTGTAGCGAGAGCGGCGCGAGTCGCGAGCATCCTCATAATGTACTCGGAATTGGCGCGGGTCTCCTCCATTCATTCGACCGCTGCGTGAGCCCCCATCATCGTTGCGCGCGCGCTTGAAGCCCCTCGGAGAGCGGCTGCGTTGGCGCGTGGACGAGTTCTGACTGTATCTCGAGGCAGTCTCGCGGTCGGGGGATCTTGATCTCGAATATCTGACTAAATTTCTGTCTGGACGGTCAACACCAGTTCCATGAATCTGAGGCAGTGAAGTTGCCTTAGTATCTCCTGCACCAACCCCGGTTTCAATAATTTCGCCCTCGTCGGAGCTTCCTGGTGAAGTCATGCTTGCGCTCCACCTGCTCTCGTACCTCAACTACCAAGAAAGATGTAGGACTTAAAAAGGTCCCTATCTTTGAAGTTGAATAAGGGGGTCAGCAACAAGGTCAATGTAGACTTTTGAGCGTAGAAAATGTGTCGAACCGGGATATTTCTCTTCTCATCTACCACGCATCACGGGCTTGTCGCGGAGAGCACAGGACAAGATGCGGATCGTCGCCAGCGGGAGACTCGATGCGCTACTGAGTCAACAACGAGCGCTGTGACTGGATTTTGACGACACAGATGCGCCTCTGAAGATGCAATCGCAGGGTGCTTAGATGCTTGAAGTCGAAGATGAGGCTCGATTGGATGGGAAGCTGTTGGAGAAGGGAAGCCTTGCAGCTCTCGGTGGGTTCCGAGGCGCGCTGAACAAAGAAGCTGGTGGAGGTTGTTGTGTTGCAGTGACCTTGGCGGGATTTCTCCGGTTGTCTCCCGGACCGCTAGGTACTGCCCAGCGCCCGTCTGCCAATTGCAAGCCACTGAAAAAAGCACTGACTGCACTCGCACTGCCCCGCGGTCGCGACCCGTCGATTTGATCGACTCGAGACCCTGGATTTTTGCGACTGGCTTACCTACCTGCCTCTCTCCTTCGACGTCGCTTTCCTTGACAAAACACAATCAAAGCATCTCGCAGCACTACAGAAGCGACATCAAGAAAAAGCAACTTCAAAATGGGTGGCCAGAACAGAGAAGGTACGCAGATACGCAGCCCGTGTCCCTCTTTTGCCCCGCCTCCAGGCTTGTCTGCCGATAAGAATCCCATGTCGACTGACTTTTGCGCCTAAATCCAGGTGGTAAGGTGAAGCCTCTGAAGGCTGCCAAGAAGGCCCAGAAGGACATGGACGAGGACGACATGGCCTACCTCGAGAAGAAGAGAGCCGGTACGAATGAAAACGACAGCGACCTTTCCTTTGCCCCGATGGCGTACTAACACTCAGCAGATGAGAAGGCTCGCAAGGAGATGGCCGCCAAGGCAGGAGGCAAGGGCCCTCTCAACACCGGTGGCCAGGGCATGAAGAAGAGCGGCAAGAAATAAATACAGATCTCTCGGTTATACCACAGCTACAACTGTCGCGACGGTGCAGACAATGAAGCGCACTCGCGGCTTGTGAAGATCTTGCGGTTTTGGTACAGACTTACACATGCGACACGGCTTCTACTTTAGAGACACCATGAATACGATATGACGAACCATCCTTCAACAATAGACATCCGACTTCTTTATGATTCGCATTGTACATTTGATACTTGCTTGAAATGATTGCCCAGGCCCAAGCAGTGTTGGACCTCGGTGGTTTTTCTGCGTAGCAGGGCGCAGTGGATATCCACATGCATCGTACGTGAGACGGGCAAATATGGAAACCCTGGTTGTAGGCAACGATCACGATTGGTGAAGATCTGTCCCATCAAGATGATATAATGTTGTTCATTATATAAAATTGCGGACTTGACAATTGTTGGATGGACGCAGGAGCCTCTGGGCTTGAGTCAGACTTGTCTGCCTCGGCGGCCGGAGGTGTTGAGGATCTATTTTTTGCATGTGCGAAACCAACGTCGGCCATGGAATTCCCAACAAACGGAGATCAACCACCAAGGCCAATGAGACACCCAGGTGGGCCGTTCCATTTCATCATAATCAAACATCATAAATAAATAGTCTTTTCCCGTGTTTTATACTTTACTTTGTTCAAGTTGCAATTCCAAGTCAATCCGAGCACAGAGCGTTCCAAACTTTCCATCAATCAAATGACTGCCGACAGCTCTTCCTCCGGCGCCGGGCCGGGTACCCCAAACTCAGGCCTCCGGCAGCGCCGGCCGTCCGCGTCGGCCGCCGAGACCGTGGTTTCCAAGGCCAAGGAGATCGAGGCCAAGGTCGAGCGCACGCTGCTCGTCCTCTGGGACGACCTGCCCTCGTGGCGGCGCGACAACCACTACATCCTGTCAGGGTACCGCCAGGCGTCCAACTCGTACCTCGGGTCGGCCAGGTCGCTGTTCTGGCTGCACAACGAGTCCGTCAACATCTGGACCCACCTGCTCGGCTGTCTGGTCTTTCCCCTCGTCGGCCTCTTCCTGTACCACATCGTGGCCCCGCGGTACCCCAGCGCCACCGCCAGCGACGTCCTCGTCTTCAGCTGCTTCTTCGGCGGCGCCGCCGTCTGTCTCGGCATGAGCGCCACCTTCCACACGCTGTGCAATCACAGCCCCGACGTGGCCAAATGGGGCAACAAGCTGGACTACTCTGGCATCGTGGCCTTGATCGTGGGAAGTTATGTCCCGGCTCTCTACTACGGCTTGTACTGCATGCCGCAACTGATGACGGTATACCTGTACGGGGTAAGTATTGATATGAAAGACGCTCCGAGTATGACATCGAAAGAGGTCTTGCTAACATTATCAGATATTTCTGTTGGGCTTCGGGTGTGGTGTTGTCAGCTGGGTTGAGAAGTTCCGCACCCCGAAATGGAGACCCTACCGAGCCATGATGTTTGTCGGGCTTGGTCTCTCGGGTGTTATACCGGTCTGCCAAAGCGTCCTCATCTACGGATACAGCGACCTCAACAGGCGGATGGGACTGAACTGGGTTCTCTTTCAGGGGTTCCTATACATCTTTGGCGCTTTTCTGTACGCTGTAAGTCATTACTCATCGTCCTTGATATATCCCAAGTCATGGGAAGTTAACATCCCTCTAGTTCAGATGGCCGGAAAGAAGTGCACCTGGATCTTTTGATATCTGGGGAAACTCACACCAGCTGTTCCACGTGCTGATCCTATTCGCTGCGGCGGCACACTTGAAGGGAATGGCAAAGGCGTTCGACAACCACCATACAGTCATGGGCACTCAATGTTAGACCATTTGCATTTGTGTAGTATGTAAATATAGCAGAAATAGATCATCATGACATTCTAACTCTGCCGTAATTCTGGATGCATTTTGATACCTACAATGACAAGCATTAAGCCACAACTTACCTTGACCAGATGCAGCATCGTGGTCTTCGACGAGTCGGTTGTAGATCTTGCTTTAGTTTCCTTATGGCTCTGGTCCATCGAGGAACAGTATCTCCTAGTTGGTTGTAAAGATAACCTTGATCCTCTCCTCTGAGGCGACAATGAAACCCATTGGTGTACTGTGTATCAATATAGGTGAGGTGTATGCATCTGTTACAGAGACTGCACCTGGCCAACCGTGGCCAACCTGACTGTCGTCCGCTCCGTTTGCACTCTGCTCTGGGAGAACTCTGGCAAAACCATGGCTGATTGTTCCGGTAGACCGAGGGAGGCCTTATTGGGAGGGTTAAGTCCATAGCAAATAACAATATCCGGGAAACTGGTCGAGTCGTTTAGGGCGCTCAACCCATCCTCTTCCAGGGGTTATCCGTGGCGCATACACTGATCTACCTTGGGTTATCCGGCCGCTGATCTACCTTGCTGAGGGTATCCGGCGACTGATTTACCTGGGGTTATCCGGGGGCCTCATGATTTACCTTCCCAAAAAAACAATTAAAATTTTTTTTTTGAAATTGAAAAACGAGCTTTCCGTGGGCCTCGAGTTCGTGGTTCGACTCCGAACAAAGGCATTCCTTTTGCCTTTTTGCTTTTTATTCTTTCTCTTCTTCCATCCTCATAACAATGGCTTTGTGCATCTGTCGAGGCTACTACAAGTCATTTGTTGCTTGGACTCACTTGCATGCAAGTCTCCTTTTCTGAAGCGCGAATCAATGCATCATGTAGCATAACACATAGAGCGGTTGTACTTGCAACAAAGCCATGTTTGAAGTTACACTCCAAGGATGTCCCTAGACTTCCTGTGATTTTCGATCTATATAAAGTCTCCTCAGCTACCGAATGGAGTTTTGTTTCCTCCATCCAAATCATCATCACAGTCTTCCAACTGATCACAACACCAAACCCAAACAGCTTCCGCTACTCACACAAGTAGCCCCAAAACTCCAACTTCACTTTCACCGAAACAACGACATCAATCGAACAAAGACCAACAATGTCTCCCTTCAACGCAAGCTCAATCTTTGAGATCTCCTATTCCAAGGAGAGCCCAAAGACATGTCTCGGGGTCTTCGCCAAGCGGGACATTCAGGCCGGTGAAATCATTCTTCAAGAGAAGAAAATCCTAAAAGATTACGCCCACGAGAAAGGATGCGGCCCGTCGTCCAGACTGCTCAGGGACTTTGAGAAACTGACCGAAGAGGACCGCGCAATGGTGCTGAGCCTCAATGCCCACGTCGACACCGAGCTGCAGCTCCAGATCGAGAGCGCAGCGACCACGGACCCCGAATCTCGCCTGGACCACATCAGGCTCATGTCCGTCATGCGAGCCAACAGCGTGCCCATTGACGAACCTTACGGAAAAATCACGCTGATGGGCTTATTCCCCGTCTTCTCTTCCTTCAGCCACAGCTGTGTCTTCAATGCTAACCACACATTTGACTACCCAGGAGGCCGAGAGTACGAGGTCACCGTCCAAGCACGTGCTGCCATCGCAAAGGGGGAGGAGATCACCGTTGGGCACATCACGCCCTGGGTAGCCGACCGAGAAGCCCGGATCGAGAAGCGCTACGGCACCAAGTGCCGCTGTAAGCTCTGCGGCCCCG
The DNA here is from genome assembly GCA_022432395.1 of Pestalotiopsis sp. NC0098. Lineage (NCBI taxonomy): Eukaryota > Fungi > Ascomycota > Sordariomycetes > Amphisphaeriales > Sporocadaceae > Pestalotiopsis > Pestalotiopsis sp. NC0098. Next base: position 618,154 of record JAJKLJ010000015.1, on the reverse strand, counting down.
TCGGGATGGGTGGGATTAACCGTAGCAAGACTCTGGATTCGTTTCAGCAAATCATCGACACGCAAGTTGAAAATCCGGGCTGCACGAGCTGGTCGATGCCGTCCAATTTCACAGAGATGCAGCGTTGCATGGCTCGCGTAGTCGCGCACGAGTTCCTTGGGCCGTCGCCTGCTCTCGTGGAAGAATACTCGGCCTTGGCGTGTACCTTTATCGTGCTGGGGAAGACGTCCTTCCCCGATAGGTATTGGCAGGCAGTCACGGATGCCGTCAATGTGGCCAGGCTCTGCTTTCCCCCAAATCACCACACCTTGAAATCGGTCGAGGACAGACTCTTCAGGTGGAAGAAGGTGGACTAGAAAGTGGACAGGGTGTTGAGGACTTGAAGAGGCGAAGGTGGGCACAATACCCATCAAAGAGTCAATGGCTTTCACACAAGGTACCTAAGTAATGAAAGGAGGACCACATTCATTTTATGATAGCCCCGACAGCAAGCGGGGCGAGATAGAAGAAAATACACCACTCTCCTTAAAAACTAAACACGTGCATAAACATAAGTGCTAAAATCATCGAGAAACAATCCGGCCAGCTGATTATCGCCGAGGGCGTCCGGCGGGTACGTGAGCGTGAACGTGACAGTCTCAATCTTTCTTATCCTGTTCGTTGAAGTAGTACCCGCCGTCATCAAGATGTACGTGACCAAGTCCGGGTAACTCATGCGCGTCGGGGTATAGCGGACCGTCTGCTGCGCGACTTGGTCCTGCCCTCGATAGGCCGTGAGGGTCAAGTTGCAACCGGGAATCATGCCCGTGACCTCGATGGGATCGTCGTCCAGACCGGTGCGCTCTCCCACGACGCAGCCCCACTTGAACGACCCAAAGTCGAAGAGGGATACGGTACTGCCGGCGAAGTTGGTCGTGATGGAGGCGTTGCTGCCTTCGACCATGGCGGCCACATTTCCCTCCGAGGGAGCACCATAAGTCGCATTCGGCGCCCTCGCTGCGGGCTTGAGATAATCTGAAGACACAGGTCAGTATTCATGGAGACGCCAAGAGTACATGGACGATGAACTCACGGAATCCCGGCCAACTGAGGTCGTTATAGACGCCCAGGGACTGGTCAAGTTTGTTTGCATGCTCGTTGGGCACCTTGTAGCTATCAAAGTACGCTATATTGTATCTGGGAATATCAGCCCGTTTGAGGACACTGGCGGAGACATTCGACGCCAAGAAAAGAGAAAGAAAGCCGAGTTTAAACATCATATTCAAGATGGTAAATATGGATTGTTATGATACGAGTTGCTGTTGGAGTTTGGGGATGCAAGAGGAAGGCGAGGCACATCTTGCATCTTTCTACCATGATGCGAATATCCACCCTTTATATAAAATTCTCAGAGTACTGGGACATCCATACTATGAAAATGTACCAATATGTCTGAGCCTCTTGCCGCTTCAATGACTTCATTGAGGCTCGAATTGAGGGATCTGGTACCATCGGGTGACCGTTATTCAAGACATGTTTCCATCCATTCTTGAATGGACCGCTTCCACCACTTGGAGGAATGAAACGACAACGACGACAAGATTTCTATTGGTGCAGAAAATAGTAAAAGAAAAGAAATGGCGTGTTTTTCAGCAAATGGCGGTTGCCATAGAAAGGTATAAAGACATAAGAGGCTTGAAGGGAGTCCGACAGACCCACTATTATCTCGGAAGCTCCAGCCACATTGGCTGAGATAGCGGCCTTGGCATCAAACAATTCTGGCTGCAGCTCGAACTTTTGTTACCCGGACTACACACTTGGATCGCACCTTTGCACAAAAGCTCCCGGCAATAAATCAAACAAAAAGCCACAGCGTTTTGTGCGCTTACCTCGGCGATCCAAAGCATTCTTCACGGCAAGAATCGCACCACGTCAATGGATGTCGGCGTCGAATTGAAATTTGGCTTGGCAAGAAGCTGGTGACTTCTGGGTCCAATAAGCTCAGTTCGAGCATCCGGCAAGACGCGTCTGCGGCCATCACCGCCAAGATGGCCAAGATGAGGACGCGAAAATCGAACAAGGGAAAAAGCTTTGTCCAGCAATCTTACCTGGAGGAACTCGGCTCTTCGGATGAGGAGGACCTGCAGAGGACCGCCCAGGAGCACAAGGACGACTCCGATAACTTCGTGGACGACCCGGCAAATGGGGGACTCGAGGAGGATGACAGGTTCGACAACACCCAGCTCGCCGCCAGCTCAGGCCGGGAATCAGTGGAGGGCGAGACGCTCACAGACATCGAGAAGCCGCTGCGCAGAAAGCCCCATCCTGGCTTCGCCGCCAAGGTCAAGGACAACAAGGACGGCAAAGATGGACCTGCCAAACGGTCACTACACGAGGTCCAACCCTATCCCGGCGAGCCTTCCATGAAATGGACACGGTCATACATAGGCCCGGTATCTCGACATGTGCATCTCGGTCAGCTCTGCAGCTTCTGGTATGGCGACCAAGCAGACTTTAGAAAAGTCATCAGCTCCTTCATCGTTCTGTGGAGCCCCTATGACATGTTTCCACCGAGGCTTGTAAAGAAGAACGACCAGAGGGTGGCCAAAGGCCCTTGGTCTGCTTCGGACTTTTGGGAAACCCAACAGAAGAAGCTCGTCGACTGGTATTTTAATTATCTATCCAGTCGCCAGAAGTCTTCACAGTCTCAGATCCTCCAACAGAATATCGCAGAGCGCTGGTTCATTCCCACGGCCAGAACAGAGTTGACGACTTTACTCGGCCCGCACACCAGTCAAGCCAAGCACAAAATCAACCAAGGCCACATCATCCCGCTCTCCCACGAAGGAAGCCCCATTTCCGGAGAACAGGCGGCAGAGGAACCCACTGGTGGTTGGCTGCTCGACGTGGGCGGCATTACCTTGTCTATGGACTGGGCACCGACCACTGGGGCTGTTGACCAGCTTCTCGCCATGGCCGTCATACCATACTCGGACCAAGCATTTTACGAGACAGCCGAAGACGCGCCGACAGAAGAAAGCAAGAAGCAGGGCAGCATACAAATATGGACTGTCCCGACCCAGACAGAGCAAAATGGGATCCAGGCCTTCAAGCCATCACAACCGTATCGCGTGGCATCACTATGTTTTGATGGATGGGGACGAGTCGTGCGCATGCAGTGGTGTCCCGTGCCACTGACGGTCGGTAACTTGGTAGGCCTACTGGCCTTTTTGACGACAGATGGAATTCTGCGGGTAGTGGAGGTCAAGCAATCCTGGAACGATAGGAATCGTCAAATCTTTGGTGAGCATACCAGTTCTCTGTTCGTCACAAAGCATTGCTAATGATTTTTTCTACGCAGAAGAGATCCGGGAGCCTCTCGCCACCTTTGAGATCAAGTCCGAGGACAAGGTTGGCATCACCTCGTTTACCTGGTGCAATGTGAACCGCATATGTGCGGGCTGCTCGGACGGCTCCTTGGCAGTCTGGTCACTGTACCCATGTGTGATGGTCCAACGCCATCCCGTGCACTCCAGCCCAGTCATGGATGTCAAATCCGCGTATCCATCGCACCCATTCATCGTCGCCTCTTCGCCGACGGGAGGCGTCAATACCTTGACGGACCTGAACCGGCCCAATGCCGAGCTCGTCTACGTACCGAACCTCATGGTCAATTTCCAGCCCAACTTACTGGCTTGGTGTGAGCATCTCCGTGGCTTCATATCCTTATGGTCGTCGTCATCGCCTGCAAACATCGCCCTATCCTTCATGTCAGTCCGTACATGGCCTCAGTCACGGTTCGTGGTGGCTATCTCTGGACAGCCAAGTTGCATGGCGATTGGAAAGTGCCACCCGTACCTGTTGGTTGGGTCGTCTGACGGATCGCTGTGGCTCTCCAATCCTTTTCGGCGCGTGTTCTACTTCAAAAAGAAGCACAGAAAAGTCAAGCTCTTCCAGCACGAATACCAAGCCTCGGCGGCAGCACATACGGACGAGCATGGGGACGGTGAAGAAGTACCTCGTGGCATTTGCAGGATTCTTCACGGCTTCAGGCCTCTCGAGAATGCGCATCCTAGACACGACAAGAGCGGCGTGCAGATGAGACAGAGGCACGACGCACAAAAGAAGAAGGAGCAGCAGAAGCGGAAGAAGAACAAGAAGCCCAAGGCAAAGGGAAAAGCCAATCAGGATGGTGATGATGCCGAAGATGAAGACGGTGAGCTCGGGGACGACATGGGGCCGGACTTGGAGACTCGGGGATCGGGTGATATGGTCAACTGCGATCCCCTGACACGCATCACGTCCGTCGCATGGAATCCAAACATTGATTTCAGCTGGTGGGCTGCCGCCGCCATGGGATCCGGTCTGGTGAGAATCATGGATCTCGGAGAGGAACAACGGTCACGAAATGCAAAGAAGCAGGCAGACGTCGGCGATGAGGCGTCGGCGAGCGCCAGCGAAGAAGAGGAAGTCGCCGAACAGGTCGAGGGAGACGAAGACGTGGAATTTGACGAGCAAGTCTTTGAAGACGAGGCATCAGACGTGTCCATGGAAGATTACGCATGAGGGCATGTATATTGAAACGGACAATTGTCATCCGTTCTGTCTCTCGAGAATTGTGATCCTTCACTGCTGTGGCATTAACGAGCAGCTCTTGTCCATAGGATCGGGGCGCAACGTGCCGAGTTACTCGAATCTGGGAACTCCCTCCGAGAACAAGGTTATTTGACCTACATATAGATATGACTTGAGGGCTGTCTATACCTTGCACCAAGCATGTGTCGATGGCTTCCAATCCATACCATACATGAAAGCATAGAAAGGAAATCTACATGTTCGTCCTGGACGCGTCATCGCCAGCATATATTCATTTCCAAGTGATTGGTAGTAGTGTCGCCAGCAGCAGCAGTAGCGGTAATAGCGGCACAAGCTGCCATCATCCATGAACTTTTGCAATGGATCAGCCAGCCTCGACCGCGAGCCAAGCAACCAGATGGCGTTTTTCCCCAGGTCTTGTCCAACATAAGCCTCCAGGGCCTCGTCCAGACTGTTGCTGCCCCTACCTAGCTGGCATTTAAGATCCGCGCCTAGGCCGGATGGGCACAAGTCGTGGCCATAAACCCACGATTCCTCTTCCCCACAGCAATCGCTTGGCAGCTGGCCCCCCTGTCCTGTCCCCTGCTGGCTCCGAGGCGCCAATGATGCAGCCGATAACTGGGTCCGGGGCTCTTTCAGCGGGCTTTCAGTGGGTCGAGAACCAGGTCGGTCCCCTCTCTCCCCTGGACCCATTCGAACCCAGCGCCTCTTTGGCGTCTCGGTGGGTTTCGCTAGGTGGGCGGGCAGGAAAGCACCTGACTAAATGTCATTCACTCGTCAAGGTGAGTGATTGACTGACAGCTAAGGTAAAGAGGCACAAAGACGGAACCAACAACCAACACGTACCTCTCGGCTGCCACAAGCACAAGACGTCAACCCATCGGCAACACAGACCTGCAGCGACGAACCTCTCGAGTCCTCGGCGCTTTATTGTCTTCTGTCTTCACTCCTCTCGTACAGACTCCGGTCGCTTGGTTCTTACGTGCGTACTTCGTGCACCGGCACCTGCGAACAAGCCTTCTTTGACTTTATCGACATTTCCCCGAAACATCGATATATGCGCACATAGATTTCCAGCTCTTGTGCGCCCGGCAACGACCAAGAGGACAGTCAAACCGGCTCCCCTCTGCCCTTCGCGGCATCTCTTGTTTATATTCGCAGCGCGTGACGAGTTTGTACGTAAATGCCTTTTACTTTAGCCGCATAACCCCCCAAAGGCACGACGGCGCCTCTCCCTCTCTGCAGAAGCACATCAAATCCGCTGCCGTCCCGCCGTACCTTAATCCAAACTCTTCAATGCACCGGCCGACAAGCTAATGTCTCTCTCGAAGATCGCCCCGGCACTCATAATACGAGCCTAGCTGCGCCCGACGATTGGAGGAATCCCGAGCCCAGCCGACAAAGCAATCCTCCTGAAGGCGGCAAAGAAGCAAAAAAGGAGCATATCTGCATCACCAATTAGATGACCGCGCCCGAGCACCCGCTGGCACGAACCCGTTACGACCGAAGAAAATAATAATACACGCATTCGAGAACGCACGTCACCAATACGCGCGCCCGTGTCCTGAGACCTGGCTGAACCCCCCATCACCCGGCCAAGCACGTCTCCCTAAAGAAAAGGCTGACTTAGACAACTGACGGATTTCTCCCCGAAATCTGCACTTTGACCGTTGTTGACCCTCGAGCCAGCCAAGGAAATCACCCCTTGACGGCGATCTTTCTACGGTCCACAAACACCACGACGCACTGCTCATCGCTATTGCGCACAAGTATCGTCGCCAATCATGCCTTCGGCACGTAGACTGCGTGCTCTGCTTTTAGTGGCTTTGGCTGTTGTTATCACAATCCTATTCTTCACATCACAATGGCAGCAGACAGCCGAGCGCGACAGCCGAACCATTCAGGACTTTTACCACAAGACTCTCAACGCTATGGATGGTAAGAGAGGCACTGGTGGCTCACAGATCATTATGAGTGGCAAGGGCGGCCAGGTCAGCGCCGAGGCCAAGGACAAGGACGGTGACGGCACCGTCGACGCCGACGACGAGCAGCTGGCTGACGAGATGGCCGAGCGCCTCCGAGCTGCCGAGCAAAAGGCCAAGGACCTCGCCAACGCCAAAGCTCCACTGAAGCCCGACTCCCCAGGCAAGGTCGTCGGAGTTGGTAGCTCAGCTGGTGGACAGGGCAAGAAGGACACTGATGCCACCACGGTGGAGGAGAGCAACGAGGAGCACGAGATCGAGGTTACACTGAACGAGATACTCAAGAAGTCGCCAAGTACGACCTCCCCTGCATATATTTGAGCTGTTACTGCAGTTGCTAACCTTTCTCTAGCCATCATCTTCTCCAAGACATATTGCCCCTTCTCCAAGGCAGCCAAGAAGTTGCTCCTCGAAAAGTACTCGATAGATCCGGCGCCTTTTGTTGTCGAGCTCGACGAACACAAACTGGGCAAGCAGCTCCAAGCCAAGCTGGGCGAGATGACTGGTCGCAAGACGGTCCCCAACATTATGATCAACGGCAAGAGCATCGGCGGCAGCGACGACGTGGCAGAGCTCGACAGCAGAGGAACTTTGATCGACAAGATCAAGTCCATGGGCGGCAAGCGCGTCTCGATGAAGGAGAGATTTGTTGGTAGCTCCAACAAGAAGGCGTAGGCGGCCTCTCGTCGTATTAACCGGCCAACACCGTATCCATGGTTCGACTGAAATCTGCATTTTGTGGCGTTGGAAGGAAGGGACACAAAGGCTTATCTTTCTGCTGACGGCTTCGTTTGGGAAAATCTCAAATGAGAGTTTTGACGTCAGCTGTACATTTCAAGGTAACAGTATTTGTACCATAACAAAATATCATTCGGTACAGCGAAAGGGCCTACGCTCAGGCGTGTAGGAGGGAATATGCTAGAGCTCAAGAAAAGAGCTCAATGACGCTAGCGATGGCAGGCTGGAGTACTCAAACAAACTCTTTGAGGTATTCTACTCCTTTTTGTATATACAACTTGTTCTTCACAAGCACCACTGCCGACTTCCTTCGAGGTTGGACAGTTAATAAGCGATTGGAAACTAGACAATTAGAATCAAAGTTTCAAAATCATAGTTGCCTCCGTATTTGTGTTGTTGTGATGTCACGGCCCTATAGTTTGTGATGATAGGACGGTAGTCTGCTGCAGGAAAAGGCATACAAGACCGTCTGGTTCGCTATTGCAAGGCTTTCTTGGTGGTACTCGATATAAAATAGGATTAAAAATTAATACCATAAGGATTCGAACCACAAAAAGATGCCTCCAGTGCGTGTCGATACCCTCGTGTTATAGTTACTGTCGACGAGGCCCTCGACCACTAGGAGAGTGTTAATATATATTTTGAGATAACGTACTCGAGGTAGAACAGCATGAAAAACACATACCATGAAGTTTCGAACCTCAAAAAGATGCGGCGCGCACGTTTTCAGTACTCTATTGTGCGTACTGTCGCCGAGGCCCCCGAAGTGGAAAGGGCGAGAGAGAGATTGTGTTAAGATATATTATTATTTTTGGACCACTACACCACTGTGTCCTGTGATGTAGTGGGACTTCTTATTTCTTGTCTGGTTTATTCTGGTATATAAGGGATGAACGATTCTGGACGTGGACGTGGACGTGGACGTGGAAGAAGGGTATAAGGTTTCTGTGCGGCGCCTCGGGGTGAGCCACACCGGAGAGCTGGGTGCTCGAGGTATCGCCCTCAGCAGCCCGACTGTCATCTCTGGGTGCTGGATCCTGTGACAGATTCGCTCATTTTGGGTGTGCTTCTCCTGGTGCTGGAGCACCGTTGATGGGAGCTGCTCGAGAGCCCGGGAATGGTGACTTGGTCGCTTCCGGTTTGGCCTCATGACGGGCTCTTAATATACTCAGCTCCCCAAGTACCAGGGCCCGCATGATAAAATTTCGAATACCCGGTAATCAAGTCAATGGGAGCAATACAGTTCTGACAATACCAATCGGCCAGCGATGTTCCCTGTAACCTTGCGGCACAGATGTGAGAGACTTAGCTGCTCTGTAGTGGAGTCTCGATGATATGTTCCTACCTAGGTAGGTACTCGTCTGTGCCGTCGGTAAGTCAAGCACGAGGGATTAGGTAGGAGACCCTGGCAATAGCCCAAGCTGATAGTCGACGGCTGATCAGCGAGATAAGCGAGGAAAGACTCGTAACCCTACGAGTAGTGCAGAATTTTGTGTTTTTTTGACACTGCTCGGCGGAGCTATCACTCACTGGCCATGCCTCACTGCAAACATGTCATGTAATATTCGTTGGCATGTCCAAGTGATCTTGTTGCTTCTAGATAGCAAGAAAACAACTGATGACCTGATCGAGATGCTTTCACAAAATCGCTGGTTTCGTAGCTGATCTGGAAAGGCCACGATATCACCAGTATGACCTAAGCCATCGATCATTCCGAAAATTTATGATTTCCGGTCTTCTTACCAAGATTTTGGCGTTATAAGTGCAAGAGTACCGGCCAAAAAGCCCGCACCAAAATTCGAGTGTTCACTTTCTCCTGCCTTTGTAAACTCTTGCTTCCTTGCTAAACATCAGTTCCCACGGTCTCACTGTCTCACTCCGACTGTAAGAAAGTCTCGAAGGTAAGTCCTCAAGACGTTCTGTTGGGGACTAGCTATCCGCTATTGTTCCAACACTGAACCTCAAGAGTAAATGGAACGCGGCTTGGAAACAGGAGTCTTTCCCATCAACAGAAGAAAACCAGAAATGTGAAACAAAGCATCAATGACGACAGACTGAGAAAGGACCTCGCATTTGGCCCACCTCTTGCAAGCGACCGCCTCCTGTCCGGACCAAGTACCGAATCCCAAAGCCGCGTGTTATGGATTACACGAAGACTTCTCTCTCGACTATTGGACCTTCCCCTTCCAAACACTTTTCTCATCAAAAAAAAGTACCGTGCATGAGAAAAAGGACCTTGCATGAGAAATTGAAGACCCAAGTATCGGTATAAAATATATCTGGCCCATCGCCCACCGAAAAAGTGACCTCTGGGGCTCCATCACTTCTCACCTTTGGATCTTTCTCGTGCGAAAAAAGGACCTTGCATGAGTAGTGGTGAGAATGACTGGCTATCGGTACGCGAGGCTCCGTAATAACATGCAGGGTTCGGGATCATAGAGCCGCATAATGCTTTGCTCTATGAGTTGTACGCAGGAAATAAGTGCTGACTGGCTGGCTTGATGACAAAGATATGCGAGGGTCTTGATGTGTTGGTTTTCCCTTGACATTGACTTTTGTAGTCCCAACTTATCTTTCACTATTATGATTTATCAGGCCAGATTGAAGAGAAATTAAATGTCTTTGGCCATTGGTCGGGTATGGGGCCACGCAGTTGCGGCGCAGCAACGACGCCAGACGGCTCCTATCCTTTTTGGACAAAGTTCTACAGCATCACGTATTGGCTTACACATTTCTCACAGGCCAAGCATGAAGACAGTCCTTGTTTGTTGGGGGTATAACTCAATCAAGCCTTGAAGAAAATGTAAGGAGAAACTATGGAAATACCTAGGAGAAAAGCCAGGAAACTTTCAGAAAAGACAAAGAATCGAAGGAGATCAAGGAGAAGACATATGAGTCTCTACTCGAAACCTCTGCCGCCAACACGCCCACGCCCACGCCCCTCGCCGAAAATTTTCCATACCCGCTCAGGTCGACGGCCCAATGACGGTCGACCCTCCGCCGAGGTCAGGCCAGCCGGGCACCGAGACCCCGTCGGCCTGGAGGATGGTGACGATGTTCTGCATGATGATGAAGACGGCCACGGGGACCGAGCCCGAGCCGTACGACCCGTACGCGGCCTCGAGCTGCGCGAGCGCTGCCTCGAGGCCCGCCACGTCGACGTCGGCGCGCCTCTCCTTCCTCTTCTCTCTTCTTCTGGTGCTCGGCGAGATGGACCCCCCGGGCACGGTCGGGTCGGGCGTGATGGAGCCGCCCGGGATGGTCGGATCCGGCGTGATGACGCCGCCGGGGATAGGGAACCCGGGAACCACGATGCCCTGCGTGCCCAGCACCGTGGCGATGGTCTGCTCGATCAGGTAGATGTCAAGCGGCGGCGCGGAACCGTACGTGGCTTGGAGAAGGGCCAGGAGCGCCTGCAGCGCGACGACGTTGACCGTGCTTCCCGTCGGGACGCCGCTGCTGCGCCGGCCGAGGTCCTGTGACTGTTCGACCGAGACGCCGTATGACTTGAGCACGGCGGCCGTGTGCTGGATAACCAGCCAGTCGTCAAGCGGAGGCCGCTCGCCGCCGTACTCCTGCAGCAGGGCCTCGAAGATGGACTCGAGCTTGCCAATGTCGTAGTCGGGGGAGGACCGCCTGGTGGACGGGTAGATGGTCGTGGACGTGCCGTCGGGCGCCTGGACGACGGTGATGCCGTAGGCGAGCAGGATGTGCTTGATCTTCTCCTCGACAATGTAGACGTCGTGCGGGGGGCTGGCGCCGTACTGCTGCCACAGGGACTCGAGCGTCTTCTCGAGGCCGGCCAGGTCGAAGCCGGCGTCGCCGTACGAGCCGGCGTCCAGGGACGGGTCTGCCCGCCGGGCCTTGCCGGGCGTGATGATGGTCGTGGTACCGTCGGGGGTCGCGACGATGGTGATGCCGTACTTTTTGAGCTCCGTCTCAATGTCCTTCTTGCGCTTGGCGACGTAGGCAGGAGGGCTGTTTCCGAACTGGTGGACGAGGGCCTCGTATTCGAGCTCGAGCGCCGTGAGGTACTTCTTGAGCGCGCTGGGGTCGCTGCCGCCGAGCACGGGGCCGATGTCGTCCTGTCTCTTGGCCTTGCCAAAGGTGATGGTGGTCGACGTGCCGTCTGGAGTCTGCACGATGAGGATGCCGTACTCCTTGAGCTCCTTCTCGATCTCCTTCTCGCGCTTGGCCACGTACGAGGGGGGCGTCTGCCCGTACTCTTGGACAAGATGCTCGTATTCGAGCTCGAGAGAGACGATATGAGCCTTCAGTACGTCCAAGTCTCCCCATCCCAGGGTAGGCCCAGAGTCATCTCTCTTCTCGCGAGGGGGGTTGAAGCCGCCCGTGATGGGAGGGAGTATTCCGGGACCGCTCGTCGGGACGGTGGTTGGGTTACTCCCACCCGGCCATAGGATGGTCGTCCATGGATCGCCGATTTGCCATTGTCTTTCCTCGAGGACTTCCTTCTTTGTCGGCGTGGGCGAACCGTGGACAAGTGCCACGAGGGCAATGGTGGCTACTCCAGCCCGGAGCATCATGATAGATGAGGGCTCACTCGACGGTTCGAGGATAGGGGACTCTGACGAGAAGGAAGGTTGATGACAACAGATTCGAGTGATGTGCAGGCAGATATAGTATTTACAAATTGTGTCAAATGCCTTCCGTGTCAAATGTAATTTAATACGAGGCCAGATTGATCTGTTCCGTTTTTCCTGGCATATTTATAGAACAAGCGCCGAGACATCTTATCAGTAAGTATGAAAATGGGCGAGACACAATCCGGTTTTGAGCTCCAGTCGAGACTTTCTGCAATCAATGTCAATATATAATATATGAGAAATTGGTACGCGATGGCTGTGGTCGATGCATTATCCGGACTCATTACCCGGGCGAGATTCTCGGCGAGCCTATCAGCGGAGGGCGCTCGCTTCTTGTACCAATCGGCCAGGGGGATAGGGAGAAAGACAATTAACCAGTGATATGAATTTGCATGATCTATCGTGCCAGATGTCACGAGTCATGGCGAGTGGCCGCTTCTGGCCAATATTGGCTTTCCTGGTAACGAGCCGTGAACCCCGTTCTCAGGGTCTGGACAACTATTTTAAGACTATGTTTTGAGAAACGCAACAAGATGAAAGCACGTGAATGTCGGTCAGACATTCAGTTGACTCATACATATCTGAGATGTACTTGATATTAGTTTCGAAGATGCTCGGCTGGTCGAGTCCACGCGTCTTATTAAGCATGATAATGATGATATGGATTTGCCGAGGAATATACCATTTTGCAAGAAGCTCAGAAACCGAAGAGTAACTTCCAGGATTACGTTCGTTCAAACTCTCTCAACAGTATTCAAAATTGCATGGAACTGAGCCAAGTAAAACTCACAAGCGATCCACGAACAGATAAAATACATGTCATTAGGCCAGGCCATTCAAAGTGATGTCGTTCTTTCTGCAAAGGAATTATCTTCTTGCACTGTTGATGACGGAGCTCAATTGCGACGAAAAACTCCGAAAAACAGCCGAGATACAACCCAAATACCACAGAAATTATCACATAAGTCTTGAAAAGTCTATAATTCGACCTAGGTTAAAAGTATACCGGTCCGCAAACAGAGATGGGGAAACCCTTGTGTATATACAGGTACCCACTTTTGGACCTCGGAAGCACAGCGCTCTGTGCTTTAGCTCATCGTGGGGTAAAATAGCGCCGGAAGGGGTTAAGGAACATGGCGGGTTATTCACGTTGTGCCGGCATTGAGCACTTCACTTGATACCTACATACCACAAAGTGGCGAGCCTCACTCTCCCAAAGCCAGCTATTTATATACTTGTCTCGTACAACCAGGACACATCCGATTGGTAACTCGCGGACATGGCAGCCAAATCAAGCGCCATCCTCAGGCGCTCCCTGCTATACGGTAAGCAAGCCCCAGCTATACATCCGATGCAGACTACAAGAAAACTAACACCACCACAGTCCCGGCATCGTCCCCGCGGATGCTGACCAAGTCACTGTCCCTGCACTCGGACAACGTGACGTACGACCTGGAAGACTCGGTGACGCCCAGCGCCAAGCCGGACGCCCGGCGCGCCCTGCGCGCGCACCTGGACCAGCTCACCTCTCGACCCGTGGGCATCTCCGAGGTCGCCGTGCGCATCAACGCCGTCTCGACGCCGCACGCCCTCGAGGACCTGACGGCTTTAGCATCCGCCCCCGGGCTCGACGCCGTCGTGATCCCCAAGGTGAACTCGGCGTCGGACCTGACGTTCGCGGCCGACGCGCTGCGGCACCTGGCGCCGTCCCGCCACACCCCAGGGTCACAAAACCCCGTCCGGCTGATCGCCCTGATCGAGTCGGCCCGCGCCGTCATGAACCTGCGCGAGATCTGCGCGGCCGCGCCGCACCTGCTGTCGGGCCTCATCTTCGCGGCCGAGGACTTTGCGCTCGACCTGAGCATCACGCGGACGCCGTCGCTGTCCGAGTTCCTGTACGCCCGGTCCGCCATCGCCACGGCCGCCCGCGCCGCCGATCTGCCGAGCACCATTGACCTCGTCTGCACCTCGTACAAGGGCGACGAGGGCCTGCGCAGCCTCGAGGACGAGTGCCGCGGCGGCAAGGCCATGGGGTTCAACGGTAAGCAGTGCATCCACCCCTCCCAGGTCGACACGGTTCAGCGCATGTTCGCGCCTGGCGATAAGGAGGTCGAATGGGCGGTGCGGGTGGTCATTGCTGATGAAAAGGCGGCTGCCGCTGGTCGGGGTGCTTGGACTCTGGACGGTGCCATGATTGATGCGCCCGTCGTGGGAAAGGCTAAAGCAGTTGTCACAAAGTCTCAAGCGTGCGGCATAGATGTCGATAGTATAAGGGAAAAGTGGAAAGATCAAGAACCCGAGTAGGGGCTGTCCTATGATATGTAGCTATATGCATGTACATGATACAAGAATAACTGTTATCTAATTTCCCAAAGTTTCCCAAATATTCTTTTCAAAGGCCAAAGAGCTGATTAGGTCGCCAAAAGCCCGACATTTCGGATCTCTCCTTTTCCAGTTCGTTCGACTGCTCGACTTTGTCACCACTATACAGTTCCGATTGACGAGACCCATCCTGATATTTCTCCGAGACATTCAAAATCACCTGGCTAGGAGCAAAGCTAGGCGGCATCCCATGGTTGGGGAGACCTGGATTTTCAGCTCTCTTGTCATAAAATCCTCGAGGTTGAAGATCAGCGTCGCTATGGTCCATTGGAAATTGCGGAGGAATGCGTTCCAGACATAGATCATTCTTATCCTCCAGGCTGGAAGGGCAGCTGACATCTCTCGAGGGACCCTGGTAAACCTCGCGCTCTATTCTGGCAATGTAATCGGCAAGACTTTCTCCCAATCCGCTCATATATGCGGAACTTTCGTCTACAGATAAATTTTCACCACATTCCACTGAACCGACGTGTGATGCGGAGTGCATGCTCACCCCAGATTCGTTCCTCATGTGTATAGAGTCAGAGGTCATTGATGCATATGCTTGAGAAAGCCATGAGCTCGCTGCGTCCGGCGTTTGTTTACCTTCCTTATCGTTGGGTTCGTTCAGTTCGTGAAGATTGTATGCCGACTCTGAGGGCAAATCAGCACAAACATGTGGTAGTCTATGTGCGACTCTGTCCACTGCCGCGGGAGGATCTTTAGTAAAGAATCTGGTCATTCCGTGACAGGGGGACGGTGGATTTGCCCTGGCCAAGGGACTGTCCCTGGGCAGAGAATTCGATTCTGTCTGATTCATTTGCATCGGAGTTGTTCGGCGTGATGAGCAGCCCGAAGGCCTTGGTGGAGGCGGCATTAGATCTCTAGATGTGGTAGACAGTCTTTCATCCGACTGAGAAGCACGGGACTCTGTCCGGGTCAGACTATCGTCGTGGGCGTGTAGCTGGCCACTGTTGATTTGTCCTACACTTGCATCAATTAGTGCCGGAAATCGAGACTCCTCAAGTCTGACACTGATAGATTGAGTATCGTGACTCCTTGCACCTGTCGCCTCAGTCACAGCTGCAGAGTTTTGAGGCTGTGTATGTGACAAAAGCCTCGCCCCTTCATTGTGCTCATCAGTATCTTCTCGAGGTCTACTATTTGCATCAACATCAGGTTCCCGCCATGCTGGTGGAAATATTGCATCCAGACGTGCTTTGAGTGAAGCTGGAACGATATTTGAATCGCCATGACTGTCCAGATGTTTGTTCTTGGCTTCAGGACCTTTGATCTGTATGCTCTCGAGTCTGGTTCTCTCTTGGTCTGGTCTGGTCATGGGTACATTAAGTTGCTGACCATTCTGAGAATGACCTGGAACGTGGTCAGAATTGTAAATATCGGTGTTTCGAAAGATGCCGGTAGCTAGCATCAACTCGTCGACGTCATCAGGACCAGTACTCTCCTGACGTTCCAAGACTGGGGAGACTGAGTGACATCGCGCCTTGTGTTGTTTGGGCGAGCGAATCGAGCTTGATGACCACGTCAAGTATGTCGCTGCACTACCCGGCCGTTGTTCAGACCGAGTCGAGGTCACACTTCTTACTCCTCTGTCAGCGTAACTGTGTACAGACAGTGACCTGTAGTCTTCTTCACATAGACTTTCGGGCCGGTTGCGAACTTCGTCGCCATCAAAAGATCTTTCCGAAGAAACTCGATCGTGTGCTGCGACGGGAGTGCCAAGTGTTTGTCGTATCATTTCAGGTCTTTGATTAAGTGAAGTCTTTTCGGCCGGAAGGAAGAATGACGAGAGTTCTTCGATCTCCCTGTCTTGCCTTTCTAATTCGCTAAGCCGCCTCTTGGATATTGGTCTCGGCGTGATATTCTGCTTTTCCTCTCGGAGAAAGTTCATGTCGGTGTAAGCCAAATCAGTGACTAAGACGCATAAGTTTATACCCGGTGGAAATGAGTATGAATCTTACCTGGTTGAACAGTGATGCCACGTTTATTCTTGAATAGACCAGGTACCAGCGGTTGGGATACCTGCACCAGATCAATGCTCTCCCCTTATTTCATGTGAATATGAATTGATGCTCACCGTGATTCTGTCTTGCAAGACTGCATTGGAATTGTAATTCTTCATGACATTCTTGCTTGATGATACCATTTGTTTCTTGGTATTCTTTTTCTGTGTCGACTTGTGACGGGGCACTGCATCGTCCTTCGTCTTTCCGGCTCTTCGCTTCTCCTTCTTGACATCATACCTGTCTTCTCTGGTTTTTCGCCTTGGCCTCTTCTCAAAAGTGGAGGGCTCTGGGGTTGGCTCCCTCCACGAGGAAATTTCCTCATCGCTTGCGTTGTGATTCCTGTTTGACCCTGACCGCCCAGCTCCAGCTCTTGGCTTTGACAATTGTTTGGATGAACACGTATCTCCTGACGCGGCTCGAGGATCGACAACGGTAAGCAACGAACTATCATCTGAGCTCGAGCGCTTCCTGTGACGATACCCCAGGCGCCTCTTCGTGGACGCGAGTGGTACGCTATCCTGACTTGTTTCGCAGAGGTCTTGTGGTTGCCAAACAGCTTTAGGCTGATAAGATCTGCCAGACTTGGTGCGGTGCTCGAGCTCTTGGCTCGGTTGTCGTCGTTGATGGAGTAATCGGTGAGGCTTTGCAACATCTGTAGGCAGTGCTGCAGCATCCATGTGAGGAGTCCCTGTCCTCGCGAGCCAGCTCTCCACGAGCTTGATGCTGGGTTCCTTCTCCAGTGGCCGGTTCGAGTTGCCGATTTCTGTGAAGCCCTGGTCTCTTGTTCTTCGGCGGCGTTTCACGTGGGCGGCATCGCCAGCATCTGAGTGGTGTAGCGCGTGGTCGGCTCGAGGCCCGCGGTGATCATGGGGAGGTAGATATGGATAGGCGGTTGTGGATGAGGTATTGCGACCCATACCTCGGTGATGATTGAAACGGACGAGGGAGTAATACAGTTAAGCTTCGCACATCAAACCCGAAAAAATGTCCGCATCGAGAGTGTCAGGCCACCTTTGCGTCTCTAGCCAAGATGACGCGGGCCTGCGTGCGGGGAGAAAAGCGATCTCCCCTTCGGAGCAATGTCCAGGTGGGCGATGGTAGCGAAGAGGTTGCCGTTTCGGCACTGGGTCTGGCAAGAAAACAGACAGAAGAACCCTTGAGCTGGTCGTGTTGAGAGTGTTGAGGGACCCAGCCGTCCAAGACAGGACCCGACTCCACTTGAGGCTGACTGACATTGATGTGGGAGGGAAGGTACTACCTAGCTTTGGAAAAGAAGGGATCAAGGTAGTAGCAGATCCCACGATCTGGTGGTTGCCCCTGTCTGAGTATACGTGTGGGCACCCTGGATGTACATACCAGGTATTATTTTGATGTGGGTGAAAAGTATCTAGGTACATGGTGACACGGTACATACCTGGGCACATCAATTGATCGCTAAAGGGCTCAATGTTGGTAGTTGCCGGCGGTGCAGACATGCATTTGACACCCAAGTCGCCATGTCGTCTCCCTACCTACATGCCTATACCCAATGCAGCGTTGTATCCGGCTCCCACGCCGAGAAGCTCTTGCCGAGCTGCACTTTGGTACAACGCAGGACCCCCGGTTCAGAGGCAATGTGGCAGCCTGGGTACCCAGGACTGATGTGTATCAATATCGCTTGGATCTTTCCGTCAAGTGGTTGGTCACAAGGAATATTCTCCGAATTGGAACCTGGAATAGAGGCTGTGGTATGGTCCAGGCACCTAGGTTAACCTAGTCGACGGGTGAAATGACACATGACAGGCGAATAGCGAAGCACCTGATTGGCACACACGTCGTCGATTTTGACGTTGATTTCCACTTTTGTCCGGGCTTGAAAACCTTGCAA